>CM046445.1:91866023-92136023 GCA_025506515.1 Flaveria trinervia | reverse complement strand
GTGGAAGAAAAAAATATTAAATGATTTGACGTTAGATTTGAACCCAAACAATTCGGGTGGGATTAAGCAACTATTGTCACTAGAAAAAACAATTAATTTGTGTTCTCTTCAAATCATTTAACCTAAACAAAAAAAGATAAAAAGGTAAGTAAAACACTGTAGCAACCGATATATGGTTTAATATATAAAATAATTATATCAAAATAAATACGTCGCAACGATGTAGTCAGAGTATATGAAACACTATGTTCTAAAACTAAAAAATAAATAAATTATGTAAAGAAAAAATTAAATTAATTATAAAGTAAGAGATTATATGAAGCGCATGCATGTAAGTGATGTGTGGAATAGTTGAAGAAAAAATAATTAAATTGAATTGACGTTAGATTTGAACCCAAACAATCTGGTTCGGATTAAGCAACTGTCACTTGATAAAAACAACTAACTTGTGTCAAGCTCTGCTCTTCAAATCATTTACATAAACAAAAAAAAGATAAAAAAGTAAATAAAATATTGTAGCAATCGATATATTTGTTTAATATATAATAAAATTATATCAAAATTAATACGTCACAACGATGTGTTCAAAGTATACGAAACACTATGTTCTAAAAGTAAAAGAAAATGAATTATGTAAAGAAAATATTGAATTAGTTGTAAAGTAAGAGATTATGTTTAAGCATATGCATGTGAGTGACGTGTGAATTAGTGGAAGAATAAAGAATTATATTATGTTGCCGTTAGATTTGAACCCAAACAATCTGGGTGGGATTAAACAACTATTGTCATCGGACAAAAACAACTAACTTGTGTCAAGCTTTGCTCTTCAAATCATTTAACATAAATGAAAAGAGATAAAAAGGTAAGTAAGGCATATTGGTCAAATATATATATATATATATATATATATATATATTATATATATATTATATATATATATATATATATATATATATATATATATAATATATATATATATATATATATATATATATATATATATATAATATATATATATATATATATATATGTATATATCAAAATCAATATGTCGCTACGATATATTTGAATACACTATGTTCTAAAATTAAAACAATAAAATAAATTACGTATAGAAAAAATTTAATTAGTTATAAAATAAAAGAATATATGAAGTACATGCATGCGAGTGACGTGTGGATAAGTCGAAGAAAAAAGAGTTAAAATGAATTGGCGTTAGATTTGAACCCAGGCAATCAGGGTGGATATTAAGCAAATATTGCCGCTGAGCAAAAACAACTAGGGGCGGAACTACAGCTTTTGATACGGGGTCAAGTGACCCTATTGATTTTTAAGCAGATAGTGTATAGTATAATACCGAAAATTTGAATAGTTTTTCAAACAGTGAACCCATTAATATTATTAAGTTCTAAACAAAAGAAATGTTTAGTGTTGGCTCACTGGTCACGCGCTGTTTAATATTACTACACTCATATCAGGTTGTGTGTTCAAACCTTACAACAAGTATTTTTTACACTCATTTTTAATACCTAAAATTTACCATTTTACCCATAATTTATTTTACATGTAAACCCTAACCGCCCTCCCCCACATGCCACAACCAACCAAAATAAGTCGATTTTCAGCCTCCCCCAAACCACTGAGCATCACCGTTGGTCCATTGTTGTTGTTGTATGTTGACTTTCAACCTCCCCCCTCCCCTAACCCAATCAGCCATCACCATTGTTGCTGCTGCATCTTCACGAAGCGCGACCCCCAGGCAACGCGACGCCGACCGCCAGGCTCCGGCTCCCCCTACTTGGCGACACTTCCATTCGAGGCCAATTTTCTAGATTGTGTTTAAGAATTCAATCCATACTTGGTTTGTTATTTTATTTATTAAATTTTGTATAGGTTAGAATATTCAAACCTTAGATTTACACTCTTTTTTGTTGTTGTTAGTTAATTTGTTTGTTGTTGTTAGTTAATTTGTTGAGTGATTTTGATATCTACATTGTGTATTTGTGTTCAAAGTTCGCATTATTCATCCAAATGCTTATTTAATGTTTATTAGAAATAATATTGTTATGAGTGTATGTTTTTTTTGCATTCTTGTTATTTTAGGGGATTGTTGACTTAGTTTACTTTTTTTTATAAACCATAGCTGTCATCACTGGCGAAGCTTAATAGGGGTCAGGGAGGGGGGCGCCGCTCCCCCCTATTTTTTCGTCTTTAGTGTTAAATTTTAGCCCAATTGTGTAAATTTTTGGCCCGGTAGTGTAAATTTTTATATAAATATCGAGTCCACCCCCTTAAAAAAATAATTTTGCCCCTACTCCTATACAAAATTGGTTAAGCTCCGTCACTAGCTGTCATTTTAGAGTTCTAAGATAATTGCCTTTAGTTGATTCAATCTGTGATTGTTGTTAGTGATTTTAGTAGAAACTAGAGTCATGTCATTTTAGAGTTCTAAGATAATTGTCTTTAGTTGATTCAATCTGTGATTGTTGTTAGTGATTTTAGTAGAAACTAGAGTGATATAGTCACTAATTTTGGTTATTAATTCTAGTTGTTCAAGTTAAAACTTGAACCGGCTCAACGTAACTTGAAAATTGAATCAATCTTTCAAGGGGTTTCTAATGCATAGATACGATCGTATTTAGGGGTGTAATAACCACTTGAAAAGTTGGTTCTATCTAGTCTGACCCGACCCGATCTAACCCGATCAAACGGCCCAACAAATTGATGTTGGTTTGTTATAAATCTAATCACCAAAAAATAATGAACCCATAGAAAAAATTTCTGGTTTCGCCACCGAAAACAACTAACTTATGTCAAGCTCTGCTATTCAAATCATATAACCCAAACGAAAAAAAATAAAAAAAAAGATAAGTAGAACACTTTAGCAACTGACATATTGATCTGATATGTATTATAATACCAACTTATATCTTGCCGATTTTTACATAAACGTTCTTAATAACATGATTTTTGCAAGATGAATTCATCATAATCATCCGATGAAATCGGTGCGTCTTATTTCTTAATAATATTAGGCGCAATGAGACTTTTACATGATCAAGCTAAAGGTTCACGCTTAAGAACAAGACTTTTACACACACCAAAACAATTGTCTCAACGTATTTCTCCTCATCAGTTTGAATGGTTGACATTTTTTCAACTAGAAACGCTTAAAAAGGTACGCGCTAAACTGAAATAAAGACATAATAACGAGGTTTAAGCTTACAACGTAATAATAATTATTATCTTTTTGCATAACAATACTTTACTCGGTTTAAAGATAAAAGACACTTGTTTTTATGATAGATATATATATATATATATATAATATATATATATATATATATATTATATATATATATATATATTATATATATATATATTATTTTAAAAATAGTGTCGTATATAAAAGTTATTAACGTTTTATAAAATGAAAAAAAATGAAAATTAAGTTAAGTAACTATGTCTAAAATGTCCATCTAACAATTTTTTTCCATACAGTTTAATCTCAACCATATATAAATAAGATTGATAGTTGAGATTACTTATTACGATCTATAGTTTTAGAGGACTTTTATTTAAATATTTCACTTTTTTTCATAGCCATTTGCTAATTTGCTAACTATTGAACATATAGTCATTGTCAACATTCAAATTCATACCCATTGGCCGTTGTTAAAGGTTAGAAACAAATAAAAAAAACCCTAATTTGACAGCCCAGAGTTTTCATTAGCTGCTACCTGATCCGGGTTCATACTTAGTTTCGCGCATACCCGGGCCAAAACAAAGCGTATACTCGGGTTGTAGGTTCAGCCCAAAGCCTGGGTCTATGCACCTCTACTCTTGAAAGTCTTGATTGGCTGCCGTACAGCCGTACTTATGCCTCAATGCCTCATCCGTTTTATAAGGTTAGAAAGGCTAGTAGCTATGGCCCATGAGGGCGAAACCATTTGTTGGGCCGAAAATTTAAGCCCATATAGAAGTTATGAGAACTTTGATTCGAGCATTTGTCATTTAAGTCTTTTAAGTGTTAATTTTACTCTACTTTATTAGTTATTAATTCATTTAAACTCTAAACTTACTTATATAAAATCCTACACTCTATATTTATTCTTCCTTTTATCATCTTTACAAAATATTTATACCTCAAAATTTTCGCGTAAAAGTTCAAATTTATTTTCATATTATTTTTTATGTTGCATCTTGTCTAAATCCACACATTTGGGTCGTATCCACTTTAAACCACTGGTTTTTATAACTTTTACAAAAGTCGTAAGATCTAACTTTTGTATTTAAGAACAATTTTGATTTTTCCGCATTGAGATTTAGTATGGTTTTCTTAAGAACATAAAAATATATCTTTGATTCTTTCAACTTAAATTTAATTATTAGATTCAACCCCTTAAAATTTTTACAAACTTCAAAATCAACCTATATAAAATATGAATTTTTATAAACTTTAATAGGGTTATTTGAATCTAGTTTTTTTTACCATATACCAAACCGATGTAGTTCGGTTTAATGGAAGCCCAAATGCTCCTACACCCAATAAGGCAAACACCATATCACCTAGCTTGATCTACCCGTTTGTAATTCGTGACAATCAGGTTAATCGGGCATTAGTTTCGACGCCCCTAAACCATAATCACATGTACGATTTTTAATAAATTACTATATTTGTTTGTATTTGAAACAAACTAGCAATTTTTACCCGTCGCGTGTTGCCGCGACACCGTACGTTGCGTGATAATGTATAAATTACAATCGACCCGATTCGTTTTTGAACTATATTTACGCCAATATGTAAAGTGACTCGAATTTATACCGTTGAATGAAAACGTATTATATTAGACCCGACTTTTTTCCAGACAAAACATACGTTGAAACATTTATATTTGACTCATGTCTGAATTAAGTTTACGTCAAAACGTAGAGTAAACAAAAATATATTATATTTGATCCGACGCGTTCCCAAACAAAACTTACGTCGAAACGTTTAAATTTGACTCAACTAATATTTGAACAAAATTTACATCAAAACATAGGCTTTTGTTGAAAAATAGTTAAGTCGAGTTACATCTGATTAGGTTCTAACGATGATGGACTCGAATTTATATTTTACATAAATCCTGAACTTTAAAAACCTAAGGGGGTGAAAGTGATATTTCTTAAAGTTTTACAAAAAGTTTAAGGGTAAAAAGTGTCAAATAAAAAAAGTTGAGGGGTTTTTTTGGCCAAAACGTAGGCATTTGTCGAAAAATAGTTAAGTCGAGTCACATCTGATTAGGTCCTAACGGTGATGGACTTGAATTTATATTTTATAAGAGTAAATCCTAAATTTTAAAAACTTAAGATGGTGAAAGTGATATTTCTTAAAGTTTTACAAAAAGTTTAAAGGTAAAATGTGTCAAATAAAGAAAGTTGAGGGGGCTTTTTTGGCCGGTGGCATATGCCACCGACCTTTGTAATATGTCGAAATATTTAAATTTGACTCAACTAATATTTGAACAAAATTTACATCAAAACATAGGCTTTTGTTGAAAAATAGTGAAGTCGAGTCACATCTGATTAGGTCCTAACAATGATGGACTCGAATTTATATTTTATAGAAATAAATCCTGAACTTTAAAAAATTAAGAGGGTGAAATTGATATTTCTCAAAGTTTTACAAAAAGTTTAATGGGTAAAAAGTGTCAAATAAAAAAAGTTGAGGTTTTTTTTTGCCAAAACATAGGCGTTTTTCGAAAAATAATTAAGTCGAGTCACATCTGATTAGGTCTTAACGGTGATGGACTCGAATTTATATTTTACAGGAGTAAATCATGAACTTTAAAAACTTAAGGGGGTGAAAGTGATATTTCTTAAAGTTTTACAAAAAAATTAAGCGTAAAAAATGTCAAGTAAAGAAATTTGAGGGGGTTGTTTGGCCGGTGGCATATGCCACCGACCTTTGTAAATAAGTATATATACAATACTAGAAATTAAGTTTTAAAATCATAAGTTTCTATAGTCAAAACACTTAGTAGAAAGTTAGAATCAACTATCAGGTTCGTCAATTTGAAATTTTTACACCTTGAAACCTGTCAATTTTCACATCCTGATCTGAACTATTTGACTTGTTAGAAATAGATTTCAACTGACGATAAAAACTGGTTTCAAACCTGATAGAAGTTGGGTGGTGACATAGTTGAAAAATGACTCAAAAGTTATCCCATTTCATTAAAAAAACTAACGGTTGTTAACTCTTAGTTAGTAAGGGATCGTTGAAGTAAAATAATGTTAAAGCTAAGAGCTATATATAAATATTTTCTGAGTTTATATTAACATGAACCAATAACAAAAAAAGTTGAAATTATGAAAATCAAATAAAATATATAAAGTACTCAACTTAAAATTTTCGAAATACGAGGCTTAAAGTTGTAATTTTTTTGAGGGTCCACCGACCTTTGAATATTGAGTGTTACTATAATATAACTCGTATTTTATATTTATAAAAGTTCATAAATCATTTCACATTAAACCAATAATTTATTACGTTGCATGACATCTGGCTTATATAAAATTTGGTTTAATCGATAGTGGAATTTGATCAAATACATTAAATGATTGAGTCGTATCGTCAACCACTATGTACGGAAGACCACCCACTTGAGAAGTTTGTATTGTTATGCCGTCACTCGTTAAATGCTGCCAATTTACAACCAAACCATTAAGCATATCATCTCACTAAATAATATACAAAACCCGAATAAGGTTTGGGGACTTTGTCAAACAAATTTCAATAATAAGAAAAAGGTTATTATGTTTTGATAATTTATATTTATATTTGTATTTATTGGTTGAGAAAACCTCCAACTAGAAATATGTTTATAGACATTTTTAAATTTAAGTTTAATTTTCTCTAATGATCATTTACTAATTGAGAGTTAACAATCGTTAGTTTTTATTCTTTTGATAAAACGTGACCAACTTTAAGCTTATTTTCAACCCCTCGCTACCCAACTTTTATCAGGTTCGTTTTCCGGTGTCTAACCTTTATGGTCACCTGAAACCTACCTCCAACATGTTAAGTAGTTCAAATCAGGAGGTGGATATTAACGGGTTTCAGGATGCAAAAAGTTTCAGATTGACGTAAACGATGGTTAACTTTATGCTTTGTGTTTAGGATGCATAAACAGTCTAAATGTGACATCCGGTAAATTTACGTTACCAAACTCCGTTAGTTCCGTTAAGTCTTGTATACACGTGTCGTGAACACACACTAGTTGTCGTTGAACGTTGGTGACCTAATAATAATGATTAATGTTAATTTGATGTGAATCTAAGTGATTATGTGAATATTGGGTTATGTTTATGTGTTTACACATTTATAATCGGTTAATTAAAGAATTTATCGCGTAACGCGGAAACGTGTCTGTTTATTCGTATGTCTTGTGTTTTTATAAAGATAAGATATATAATGAACTTTATAAGTTTATATCTTTATATTATGAAGTTAAAAACACTTTACAAAGAGTTTAAAGTTTAGTTTTTATAAAATACCAAAACACAAGGGTTTAAAGGGTAAATATGTAAATTAAATTAATTAAAACAAACCCTAATCTCCTAAACATCACCTTCGGCCGCAAACCACCTTCGAACACCCCTCCCCATTCGAAATCAGCCTCAAAATTTAGCAAAACATCATTTAAGTAATCGATTTCAAGTGCTAGAAGACAATTGGATCTCCATTCACAAGTATACACGCGAATTAAAGGTTAGTTTGGGTTTGGTTCAAGTGATTCTTCTTGGCCGAGACTTGTAGTTCGATTTTGATGTTATGGGTGCTGAATTTTGGTAAATTGATGATGTTAATATCTTAGTTAGGTTGTATGCATGTTAGTTAACGTCGATTATGGAAGAAAGATTGGATTTTGATGCATTGTTCATAGACTTTAATCCTAGTCAAACCCTAATTCGAATTCTAGTATGATTTTGTATGATTGATCATTGTTTGATGAATGTTTGATGATAATTGGGTTGTATGAATGTTAGAATACGTTGATTATGCAAGAAAGTTGGGATTTTGATGCATTGTTCATAGGTTACTAAGAATAGTAACTTTATTTTGCATGTAGTAGTGATCTATTGATGGATTGATGTTATGGATGGGTTCATGATGATAATTAGATGCTAGATTGATATTATGAATGCTAGAAATCTTTAATTTGATGATGTTGATCATAGCTTGCCAAAAGTAGAACTTTTGTTTATGAAGATTGTTGGATTGAGGTGTTTAGTGTTGTTGATCATGTCTAGATGTTAGTATGAGCTTGAATTGGTATATTATTGATGAATTCATGCATACCTTGGATGTTTGATAGACTTTGGATGTTCTTTCCCAAAAGGGAAACTTTATTTGTGTAAATGTTGAAGTATGATGTTGTGATCATGTTTGAGATGATAGGAACTTGCTAATATGTTCAAGGATGGATCCTAGTGTAATAGAACGTGTTAAACTAGTTGTATGGCATGTTTGGATGATCATGGGTGATAATTGGAATTGGTAATCATGTATGGTTTGGATGTTGTGTAGTAGTAGGACATCATGCTTGGGTCTGGTAATTGATTGTTGTGATGTTGTGGATGCAATGTATATGCTTAAAGAATTGGTTGTGATCATTATACACGCGTGCGGATCTGAGGCCCCTACTTAGTGGGATTGGCAGGGTTTAGGATGTGAAGTCGTGAGTGGCTTCACATGGCATGTGATGAATGGTTGAACCTTGTATGACATGTTAGTTGTATTGTAGCTAATGGTTATGTTAATGTGCTAGATTCGCATGACTTGTATAGTAGTTGATTGTATGATGATCTATGTGATACACCGGGTTGATATAGCATATGTATGATACTGTTTGAATGCTTATCATGTATGTTGTATGTGCTCATTGGCTTTGTTTGAATTATAACTCATAATGTCACCAACGGGTCAAACGGGTCAACTAGGTCAAATGTGTCTATTTGTCTGGAAGCTTGAGTCTTTGATTTTGGTATGATTAGGGTTTCACATGTCTTTTATTTACACGTACTTATGTACTCACATGATCTAGGTAACCTGTGAAGGTTGGCTATCCTCTCGTTTCTCAAATAAACCCTAAGTACTTTGCATACATCAGGTGAGTTCATGCCCCACTCTTTACTTAATATCTTTTGGGGGAGATAGCATACTGGTACTTATACGAACGCTTTCACTATTAAGTTGTGTATAATATTAATATAGTGTTGTTTACCATGAGAAAAGTCCTCACACTTTTGAATTGTTAATATTTAATAGCGGGGAAACTTGGGTAGTACTACTGGGTCTGACGAGCCCCACCTGTGTGACTCGAGGTCAACCGGGTGCAATTTGTCCTATTGATCATTGTCACGACATGGTAAGTCGTGACAGGAGGCAACAACTATCACAGTCAGCTTCAATTGCAAAATCACTATGTATTAATATTTGTTGATAATAGACTAGCTATCTATTACCATACACTGCTTATATTTATCGCAACTGTTTATATGTTTATTGAACTCAAACTCTTGAACTCATCAACCTATGTGTTGACACTTTAGTATGCTTTTCTCAGGTCCTTAACTTGCTTGCCATAGGAGCACTGCACGGTTTACTTCATTTAAGACATTATGCTTCAAGACAATGTGACATTTTAACAATTATGGTTTACTTTTTGGTTTGGCACCTGTTTTGCCATGAGTTATACTTTATTGACTTGGGTTGTTTTCAAAAACGCTTCCGCATTATTTAACGTTGGTATTTTGGTTGATTTTGTTATGTTATGGCATATAGAGTCGTTCTGAGTAACTATTGACTGTGATCCTGGTTTGTTCACACGCCTCGCGGTAAAACTCCGCAAGTGGATTTTGAGGGTGTGACACTAAATCATTAAAAAACTAACGGGTTAACTATCAGTTAGTAAAAAATGATAAGAAGAAAATAAGCTAAAAGTTAAAAGTGTGTGTAAAAATAAACTCAAAGATTGCAGTTTACATTTAATAATTTAAATTACTACTTAGTGCCTAATTATAATCTATACTAGTAAAATTGTTTTATTTTGTTTAAGTACGCAAATTATTTTTTTCGTTTCTTTTTTTATTTTTTTATTTGGTTTTAGTATGCAAGGAAATTTTATCTTTCTCTTATTTTTATGTTATTAATTTTAATGCTTCTATTGTATCAACATTTCAAAATACACAATTAAGAATTTTGAGACCTTCGTGAAACACGCAATGTTATACTAATCACAAAATATTAATAAAAATAGAAAATGCAAACTATCCGTCGAGTGAAGATGTGTGGTAATTATGAATTATGCTTCAAGAGATACACTTGTAATTATGAATGGTTTCTTGGCAATGCAATTCCCCATATTTATATAGAAAGGATATAGCTCTTAACCTTCAGCTTGTAATATTATATAATGAAAATGAAAATTGTATTTATCAATTGAACCATTATAATTTATACTATTTACCCATCATTCTAAATGTTGCCTATGTTTAGCCTATATGTTGCCTAGAATCAAGAAATCTATGCCTAGATTTATGTGTCTCATACAAAATTTGTATGTTGCTCTAAGTTGGTTTACGTAATATTTGTCCCTACGTTTGAATACTACGGGTACAAAAATGATGTCTAAGACTTTTGCATGAAATTGTGTAGACACCTTCGAGTACTTATCACACACGGCGATAGTTAACTCGTGTACTATTTGACGCATTTGATATGAACTATTGTAACAGAGTGAAAAGCTTTTACTTTTAGCATCTCATGATAATCTAAAATCCATGTGATAAGTATAAATATTTTCGGTTACAGCCAAAACCTAATTCTTAAAATGTCTATACCATATAGACCACCCTCCATGAAATAATTCTCCATAATATGTTAGTGAGCAGCCACATGATCTCTACCCAAATATGTTTTGGGACTTGAAGTTGTTGCATCATAAAAAGCATGGGAAGGGTTTGAGCCATTATTGTCGCAACATGGTTTCATGCATGAGTTCAAATGAACTAGCTAATAACAGTGGGTTATGGTATGTATACTTCCATGATCTATTATTAAATATCAATCTCTTTACATAGAGAAGAAGAACAACCGAATCACCACTAATGGTGGAGATTATTGATAAGTGAATAATTACAAATCATAACTAACTAGCTAACTCATTATGATTCAAATCTGTAAAGCTTATCGCTAATATTCCCCCGCAGTTTGAGCGGTAGTAGGACGCACACTCAAAATGGTACGAAATTGCTGGAATAGGTGTCGGGGAAGTCCCTTCGTGAAGATATCCGCATATTGTAACGAAGACGGAATATGAAGCACTCGAACAAGCCAAGCCGAACCTTTTCGCGCACAAAGTGAATGTCAATTTCCACATGCTTTGTGCGTTGGTGTTGCACCGGATTTTCAGAGAGATAGACTGCAGAGACATTGTCACAATAACAACCGTAGCCTTGCGAATTGGAACATATAGCTCACATAACAAGTTGCGCAACCAAGTGGTTTCGGAGACCGCGTTAGCAACGCCGCGATACTCAGCTTCTGCACTAGACCGCGATATAGTTGGTTGTCGTTTTGACGACCACGATACTAAGTTATCCCCCAGAAAAACACAGTAAACTGAGGTGGACCTGCGAAAATCTGGGCATCCTCCCCAATCTGCATCCGAATAAGCTGTGAGAGTATGAGAGGGAGAAACCACAAGTTGTAAATCATAATCTATTATGCCTTGAAGGTAGCGAAGAATGCGTTTCATAAACTACAAGTGGGGCTCCCGTGGCGCATGCATGAAGAGACAAACTATTGAACCGCGTACGTAATATCTGGTTGGGTAAAAGTAAGATATTGAAAGGCCCCCGTAAGATTCTATATAAAGTTCCATCTAGAAGCAGGTCACCATTCGTAGCACTTAACTTGGTTGAAGTATCGATCAGAGTGGAGCTTGGTTTACATGATTCCATTGATGCGCGACGTAGGATGTCACGGGTGTAACTAGCTTGTGACAAATATAAGCCATATTTATCCGGGTCGCAGTAATACCCAGAAAATGATGAAGAGCACCAAGATCAGTCATCACGAACTCCCGTGACAAGGTTTGAATGATGGTGCTTAAAATTTTTGGGTCGGAGGCGGTTAAAATGATATCATCTACATATAACAATAAATATGCAATATGCGGCCCTTGATGATTGATAAATAAAGAGGAATCACTCACACTGCTATGGAAACCATAGGCAGTGATGTAGGTAGTAAAACGTGTGTACCAAGCCCGAGGGGCCTGTTTGAGGCCATATAATGATTTTCGTAGGCGGCAAACATGTGTCGGTGCACGGGGATCTACAAATCCCGATGGCTGGTGCATGAATACTGTTTCAGCAAGGTTGCCATGCAAAAAGCATTTTTGACGTCGAGTTGATGAATAGGCCATGATCGAGAAACGGCTAGGCTAAGCACAGTCCGAATGGTGGCGGGTTTGACTACCGGACTAAACGTCTCATGACATTCGATGCCCACAGTTTGAGACTTACCGTTTGCTACGAGGCGAGCTTTGTATCTTTCAAGGGAGCCATCGGATTTAAACTTATGGCGAAAGAGCCACATGCACCGAACTATTGGCATATCAACTGGTCTCGGAACTAAGTCCCAAGTTTCATTCACCTGTAATGCTCTAAATTCATCTTGGTGGTGTCCAATATGCATGAGGCCCGTATCCTTGTTGTGATGCCCAAGAGTTGGTCCATGGATGTTGAGGTGAGCCAGGAGAGCCACGTTCTCGTCCTCTGAAGTTCCGACCACGACCACGACCATAGGAGCCGCGACCGCGATTCGTGGGTGGTGGACGATTGCCTGGATGTTATGAAGGGGTACCGGGGTCATGGATGGTTGTTGATTATTCTGCTGTGGACGATGTATAGTAGGAGCAGCTAGAACCGTAGGACTTTGGTGCGGACCATGGCTGTTGCGGGCCTGTTTTCGATGTTGTTCTAATTGTAACATGCTTCGAGCGGTATCCCAGGATGGGGAGCTTTGATTAATGAAGGCGCCGACTACATCAAACTCGGACGGAAGACCGCAGACCAGTTAAAGCACTAGATGAGATTCGTTGACGGGATTATCCACATCACCGAGCTGGTCTGCCAAGTCTTTCAATTTTTGGCAATATGCCTCTAAAGATGAGCATGCACTAAGAGTTAAATTTGAGAACTCCTGTTCGAGGGCAACCGCACGCGAGCCTTTGTTGTTTAGAAAGATGGTCTTGAGCTTGTTCCATGTGGTTTGGGCGGTGGTGTCGTTGTCAAGAACGCGTACTAGCAATTCATCGGACAAGGTACTATAGATCCATTGGAGAACCAGGGCGTCGATCTTGACCCACTGAGCATAAGCCGCGTCAGTTTCAACCGGCGGAGTGGTTCCATCAATGTGATCTAAGACCTTGTATGCTTTGGCATGGAGTTTGAATAACTTGGTCCATGAAGAATATGTGACCTTGGTTCCGTCAAGAGTGCGGATCTTTGTTTGGATGTTGGTCACCGAGTATGCCGGGTGTATATATGGTGAGGCCATAGCTTTGGTTTGATCCTTTTCAGGGTTTGGTATGGTGGTGGAGTCTTCAGTATCGGACATGGTTAAGCTGTGGCTTAATTCCGAGACTCAATTCAGGCTTTCGGATCAAGCTCTGATACCATAATAGTGGGTTATGGTATGTATAAATCCATGATCTATTATTGAATATCAATCCCTTTATATAGGGAAGAAGAACAACCGAATCACCACTAATGGTGGAGATTATTGATAAGTGGATAATTACAAATCATAACTAACTAGCTAACTCGTTATGATTCAAATCTGTAAAGCTTATCGCTAATAGCTAAAGCTTTGTTCGAGCTTGATGAAGAAAATTCAAAATTTTATGATGATAATTTTATCCTAAAAGATTGTAGCTAGATATAAATTAAGAGAGGAGAATTGATAAGAATTAGAAAGTGACGTGAAATTGATTTTGGATAGAGTAATTACATGTTAAATTAATCTTTTAGTTCAATATAGGCGTTGGAAGGGGTGGCATTTTACTCCACCGTTGGTGAACAATACTATCAGCAATGCCAGGCCAATCAACCCCATATCGCATCGATACGACCTAGTGTGAGGTGGTGTTCTTTGACGGTATTGGATGCTAAGTCACATTGAACCTAGTTACACACGCCCTTTATGAAAGAAATAAAAAAATTACTTTCAAGATCACTTTCCAAGCTCTTTTTGTTTATATTCAATCAAATATATGTTTTTATTATTAAAAGAGGAAACTCCCACACCCATTAAAACTACTAATCACTTAAAACTTACATAATTCCGAAACACTTTCCTCTAGTGAATGCATATGATCATGTGTGTGTACAAGTTGGATTAAAAGATAAAAAATGTAAAAAGTGAGAAAGATTAGAAACAATTTTGATCATAGGAAACAATGTACAAAATTAGTATTTTACACCGTTTCAAATATCATTATATCAACTCTACCCTTTAGTTTTCTGGATACTCTTTCTTACTAGATTCAAATCCTTATATATTAAAAATGTTTAAGCATGATATAAAATTTTTTTTAACCAAATGTTTAGTGAACACTATTATTATTAGAATAGTTGAAATTTGAGAGCAAGCGGAAAGATTTGCTGCTTAATAATCTTAAGGTCATGGGTTTAAGCCGTGAGAAATAATCTTACGTACAAAATAGTAGGATAGAATTGCAAACATCAAACGTGAAGCAATATGGTCTGGTCACTCAAGAGACCTTGCGTAAAGTGGAACTTTAGGTAAGCACCGGATAAATCTTTCTTTTATTAAAACAAGCACCCTGTGCAAAAAAGAAGTTAAATCAAACATCAAATACTCTTTGAACCCGACCTCTGCAAAATGAAATTTAAGTCGACCAATGTCTACGTCCTTAGCCTACAATTTCTCATTTTCATTTTATTTGTCACCAAGTACAATAGGTGATAAATTAAATAAAAATATTGAAAATAATTATGTCGATGAAATTAATAATATTAACGATGTAAACTTAAACTAAAAATTCAAGATCTTTTTTCTAGACTTTATTATGCTTTAAAAATCTAATTGGTGACCAAAACAACATTTCAAAATAGGAAAGTCATTGTTGACTTTAGAAAATAAATGGTCCATTATTTTAATTATAGCCGAAGAATTTGGTCCTTAATTATTACAAAAGTAGAATATGATTGGGGTGTCAACACAATGAATAAAAAATTATTTAAGTTACTACACAAATAAGTTATACAAACACAACTTGATGTTGTAACGAAAAGTTAATAAAAGAAAAGGAGATTTGACTTCACTTTGAATCTCGAGTGTGTTTAACACTTCAGATATGCACTACTCATGCATCAGCTTACATTAACAAGTACATATTGGACTACCGACTACTGGTATATTATGTATGGCTGTATATGCTCAAAGCATATTGTAGTAAGCATAAAACATGCGTATGATAAGAGAAATTCAACCATATATGTGTAGAATTCATGCACAACTTTACCACAACAAGGAAAAAATTAAGCTTTATTTTTTTTAACAATTCTTAGATTTATAAGGTAAATTTATCATAATATACACTCGACATGATATGAACTTCTAATATCATATTAGTAAGGTATACCATAAATTATCAGAATGTTTGATTTGAAAACTAAGCTATATTTCAAATGGT
Source organism: Flaveria trinervia (assembly GCA_025506515.1). NCBI lineage: Eukaryota > Viridiplantae > Streptophyta > Magnoliopsida > Asterales > Asteraceae > Flaveria > Flaveria trinervia. The sequence continues at coordinate 92,120,247 of CM046445.1, read as the reverse complement.
TTTATAGTCAGTCAATAGAAACCATCTATACAATTTTATAACATGAAAAAAATTTGATATCGAAGATTGTTTGTGTGAAATAAAAATGGTTATATTGGTATTCATGTAGGATATGATTGTGATTTTTCATTGAAAAAAAGAATGTTTTGTTTATTTGTGATCGAACAGTCCAAATACCCGAATGATAATAGAAGAAGTGCGGTGAGGAAGAGATAATGTGTGATGAAATCTCACCACACTTTTGCATTTGGTTTGGCATCACTAGCAGGGGTGATGTTAGCTCACACCCCCGATAGCCACATATGTCATCATTGTCCAAGCTAGATGACGACCAAACCATAAAACCGTAGGATGTACTCTCAAGCTCTTTCACTTTACACAGGTGTCACAACACATATCTCACTCCTCACTCGCTAAAACCTACAAAAATACCTCTTGAGAAACATAAAACATTCAAAAACCATGCTTTCCCCACTTCTCATGGCTGCTACTTTTTCAACAGGCAAGTTGTTACACCTTTTATCACCTCATCATGAGTGGTGTTTCATGATCGTTAACTTATCCCATTAGCTTTCACGCTCGAGTTGTGAAAGTATACTCATATGTAGGAGTGGTCACTACTGGGCTAACAGTTTGTTCAGTTATGAAAATTTCTTGGAGCTAACAATTAATCGAACCAAACCGATATAGAAATGAGCGTTAACGGAACCAAATTAAACCGTTTAAACCAATATATTTTGTTTATCCGGTTAAACCAGTTATCATTCAGTTTATTTAGATAATTGAACTGAATAACCAAGATTTTATATAACTGTTAACCAAACCAAAACCAAAATCACATTTATGTTCGATTTTTGAATCGCAGATATAGTTAAATTTTAGGTTTTTAGTTTCATTAAACACCCCTACCCATCTACCTAGAATATTGTTTAGAAACACCAACAGACCTCCCTCTCCTATTTTCCCTCATTTAAAGTTGTTTAAATTGCTCAACGCTTGAAACTAGTTCAAAAAACTTGAAAAATTGCTCGTTCAATTCAGCAGGTTCGATTGCAATGCTACTAGTCCTTTCTTCTTACAATAATGAGAGTTCAGTCATTCGAAGCTCCATCTGCTCTTGATCCCGATAGTGATTCCATTTATTTCATTCGTTGTTCTTTTTCGCTTATCGAATGATATCCGGTTCAAGGAGATCTCGTCACAAAACAGACCTCCCTCTCCTATTTAAAATCTGAAACCTTGAATAAATTATTAGTTTTATACTAAATTGCAACATGAAACCAAGCCAAACGAATAAATTTAAACAGAACCAAGTTCGAGCGAACAATTTTTTGCTCGATTTCTTAGATTCGAACCGAATTGAATGGCTCGGTTTGTAAACGAATCAAATTCGAACGAACATTCGTTCGGTTCAATTCAGTTCGTGAACAACCCTACCCTAGTCTCTCTCCCTCACACAATCCGTCCGGAGACACTTATAAAAGAACAAAAAGAAAACACGCATCTCATTCATCTCTTTTTCACATCAGCCTCGTTAACCAAGTTATTGCATATATTTTGTCGGTTTGATTATTTTACAATGAAAACGCGTCTTATAAACATAAACATAGTTCATAAATACAAAAAAAACAGAGAACTTTCGCACTAACGGTACCAAACTATCCCCCACCCAATCCATCTTCTCTCTCTAATCACGGGACTCCATTCTCATCTCATCTTCTCAACTTTATTCTCTCATCAATAACTTTCTGCATCCTCATCACTTCACAAATTTTCTTCTTCTTCTTCAATGGCGGAATCAACTAAATATATGCCCGTTAATGGCGGAACTGTAGTATCAGAATTCAAGTTCACCAAGATATTCACCCTCAGAACCAAAAGAACTAGGGCTTTTGCCTGTGTTTTCATCGCTCTATTCATCGCTTTCACCGTGTTTTTAGCCTTCAATCCTTCGCAGAATCCCTCATCTCCATGGTTCAGTAATATCTTCACCAGTTCAAGCTTTAGGATCCCCGGTAGGACTGCAAATGCTCAAGCGAATACTACTGTTACTTCTTCTTCTTCGTCTGATTCTGGTGGTGGTGGTGTTAGATCTCAGTTTTCTTCCATTTATTCCTACTTTTTCCCTTCCAATTCCTCACAATCGACTACGAATTCCACGGCTTCTAGTTATGTTTCCAACGGTACTGTTTCTGGATCTAGAAATGCAAATAATGAACCACCGACAGTGAATAATGATCCGCCTGTTGCCCCAAATCGAACTCGAATTGAAGGTTTGAAGCCAAATCAGACGATGAATTCGTCTCCTCCGTTTCAATCTGCAGCAAAGAAGACGAATCAAACGAAGGCGATACAGGAAGCTGTTAGAAATACTACTGGAAGTGGTGGTAGAAGTGGGAATTCGAGTTCTTCTGCGGTGAATAAAGGGGGGTATAATCAGGGGATTGGTGATTTGGTGAGGAGTTTGTTGAATTGTAATCTCTTTGATGGAAATTGGGTGAGGGATGAATCGTATCCGCTGTATAAACCTGGGTCATGTTCGTTGATTGATGAACAGTTTAATTGTTTCGTGAATGGTAGACCTGATAAAGGGTTTCAGATGCTTAAATGGAAGCCTAAAGCTTGCACTTTACCAAGGTATGTTGGGCTAAAACCCCCGATTTCAACTTTTTTACTATTTATAGTCCTTTGGTTTCCTAAATTGCTTCGATTTAGAAGCTCAATAAATGATGTAATTGACTTCACTTACACTCAATGATCATTGTTGGTATATGTGTTGATTGGTGCATGCTATTGCTTGTGTTCTTTATTCCAATTATTGCTTATTGCTATTAGATTTTGATCTTCTTGGTGCTATCATAGATTCATGTGATTTCATTGATGTACTGATGTTCTATGAATTGTTTGTAAATATATAGGTTGGATGGAAAACACATGTTGCAATTGTTAAAGGGGAAACGATTAGTTTTTGTTGGCGATTCTTTAAATAGAAATATGTGGGAATCATTAGTTTGTATATTGAGGAATTCTGTAAAAGATCAATCAAAAGTTTATGAGGCATCAGGCAGACACCATTTTAGATCAGAACCGTCTTATTCGTTTGTATTCAAGGTACATTTAGTATCATGTCTTGATAATCTTTTGAATTGTGATTATGATGTGGTCGATTGCTCCGTATTTGCTTAATTTTCTTTGTTTTGAAATGGTAGGATTACAATTGTACAGTTGAGTTCTTTGTAGCTCCATTCATAGTTAGAGAATCTGTAACAAAAAACAAAGATGGAACGAAGAAGGAGACCCTTCGGCTTGATTTGATTGGAACTTCAGCCGATCAATACAAAACTGCTGACATTGTGGTCTTCAACACAGGCCATTGGTGGACTCATGAAAAAACCGCCAAAGGGTATTAAATAGTCTTGATTTGGATATATAATAAAGGAATTGTTTTTCTTTTTTGCTTATCATGTTCCTTAGAATACAATGATAAATTTGCAGGAAAGACTATTATCAAGAAGGTAGCCATGTATACGGTGAGCTTAATGTTTTAGAGGCGTTTCGGAAAGCCATGACAACATGGGCAAGATGGGTTGATGCCAATATAAATCCTAGCAAAACGTTGGTCTTTTTCCGTGGTTATTCAGCTTCACATTTCAGGTAAATCACATTAATTCTATAGAGACAGCAAAACACATAGGTTGGGTAAGGTCAAGTTTGGGCCAAAAAGGGTAATTGCATGTGTGCACCATAATGGGTTGGGTTAACCTCCAATTGGGCAACTTAAGGGCTATTTGCCAACTTCTGAATGATTAAGTGTTGAACCAATAAGATATCTGAATGATTAAGTGTTGAACCAATAAGATGTCTGAACCATTAAGTGTTGAACCATTTAGAGGTCTGAATCATTAAGAGCTAGTATGTCGTTTACCTATTCAAAGACAAATATCTGACCAATTTAGATAATATGTTTTAACCATTGAGCATTAGACCTCTTAACCATTCAACATTAGTATAATGCTTAACCATTCAGATGTAAATGTCTTAACCATTCAGAGGTAAATGTTTTAACCATTCAGACATGTGCTCGTGAAACAAACAGTCTGAACCATTAGGTGTTGAACTATTCAAACATCTGAACCATTAAGAGGCTGATTAAGAGTATGCCAAATAGCTCCTTAGAAATAAGTTTGAGTTATTTAGTAGAGGTCTCAAATTTGAATCCAGCTTTCACTGGTTTTCTGCCTTTAAGGTCATGTGCCCGACCTATTCTCAAATCTGTGAATAATAAAATGTAGTTATAAAAAACTATATTAGCAAGAGACTAATATAGTTACTTTTAGATAAACTGGTTTAGGATGTTAACTGGTTTAGGATGTTAACTGGTTTAGGATGTTGCAATCATTTTATATTTAGACGACTTTTTCCCTACTTAATTAGTTTTAGTTTTAACTAATTACAATCTCTTAGCTATTTTATCCTCTACCAACAAACTACAACCCAAAACGACCTCTTTATATGTAAATAGACTGACTAAGTAAAATCATCTTGTATGTTCAATTTCTATGGCAAAACAGCGGTAGAACATTGTAAATTTCAATCAATAATGCTGGAAATCGGAGACCACTCTGAAATTTGCGACTTGTTTTTATTTTTATGACAGAGGAGGGCAGTGGAATTCTGGAGGCCAATGTGACAACGAAGTCGAGCCTATAAAAAACACAACCTATCTATCACCGTATCCCGACAAAATGAGAGTTTTAGAAAAGATTTTAAGAAATATGAAAACCCGAGTTTCGTATCTGAATATCACGAGACTGACGGATTATAGAAAAGACGGGCACCCGTCAATATACAGAAAGCAGCATTACTCAGAGGCAGAAAGAAGATCACCGTTACATTTTCAGGATTGCAGCCATTGGTGTCTTCCTGGTGTACCAGATTCTTGGAATGAGATCTTGTATGCTGAGCTATTGGCAAAACAATACCAAAATCAACAGCAAAAGAACTAGATAAAAAGATAAATATAACGCGGTATGGGTCGGGTCAAGGCGAGTTGAGTTGACTCGACATGAGCCGAGTTGTGTAGAGTTGAGTTGCATCAGATTTACAGATCTCAGAAATGTGAATTACCCCCTTATTTTTGTTCCCTTTGGGAATGTATAAACAAATAAGCAGATGATCCAAGAAGAATAGTTTTTATTTTTTTGTATGATTTGTTATATATATTTTATTTATATATTAAAAGAGAACCGCATTCAAAGTATGCGGTCGGTTGGTGTTTCTCGGAGAGACAAAACGAGTTTTAAATTATGCTGTTTCTATAAAGTAGGAGTTAAAGTTTTTAAATAATCGACAAGTGTCCATTATAAAATTAGAAAAAAAGCATTTTTTATCTTAAAAGTATTAGTTCAGTATCTACTACAAGTTCACCGGGCAGACGTCATATTTTTGCCACACTGGCTTTTAGTATATTTCATAGTAATTTCCCGTTTTATAGGGTTTCATCTTAGTTTTTTCTCATTTTATTCTTTTTTACAATTAATTAGTTTTTTCTCATTTTGTTCCCTTTTACAATTTATTAATTTTTAATTTGTACTTACATGTTAACTTTTGTAACTAAATTAAATACAATAACAAATAAACAACTTTATTAATTTAAAAGGCAAATTGAATTCTAATAATCATCATTGCGCAACCCTTACTTTCGGCCACCACCCCATCACAACATCTTCACCACCACCACCTTCTCTTCAAATGAAACAACATATTCAACACCGTCTTCATCATCACATCATCACAACAATCTCACCATCATCATCATCACCATCGCACCATTGCACCATCCACCCGACTTCATCTTTATTGAACCACCACTATAGGTAACAATCCGTAAATCAAGAATCTTTAAATAGGTAATTCTTAATTAGGGTTTTGAGAAAACTCGAAGGTGGGACGAACCTTATGTTTGGATCTAGTTGTAGTGGTGTAGTCGGAGAAGAGTGTCAAGCAAGGTGAAGGTGTCGGTGGGTTTAGTGGTAGTGGTGAACTGAATGGGAGTGGGAGGGAGGCAACAACGGTCGGGGTGGGGGTTTTTCTTATGGGTGGCAGTGATGGATTTAATGATGGTTTAATAGTGTTGACCAAGGTGGTGGTAGCGGGTAACAACGTTGGTGGTGGGGGGTAATAATGTTGGTGTTGTGTTGGAGTTTTTTCATTTTGTTATTGGAAACAAAGGTGGTTTTAATGCTGGTTTGGGGTCTAAAATAGAAATTGACCAAAGTGGTGGTGGGGCGGCAACCATGGTCAGTAACGATGGTGGTGGTGAAAGACAATTAGGTGGTTTGATTTATTACAAGAGACGGTGGGTAGGATGGGTAGGCGGGGATTGGGTTTTTTAAAGTTACAAGTAATTACACAAATGGTCCCCAAATAAAAAAGAGATATATAATTACAAAAATAGTCCCTCGAAGGGTAATTTAGTGAATTTTAATGAAATTTAACAGATTAATTAATGGCTGTTAGTCTTAGTACCCATTCTTGTTACAAAATTAAAAACATAATACCTTAACTTACAAAAAAACCCTTAATACCCAAACTATTATTTTCGACAAACCACATGGACCATTTGCGTAATTAACTCTTGTTATAATTATATCCTATCAACATTTATATAATTTCTAACAACTAAATAAGATATTTATTATAATAATTATTCATATAAATTTTGTTATTTATATGTTGTTATATGTTATTATAAACATTATTCCTTATATAAACAAACGCTATCTAAAGTGTAATATTTTATGTGGCATTCTGTAAAGTAAGTTTCGAAAGATTGATCTTTTTTTCTTTTCAAATAGCTACTTTGTTGATAAGAGTTTTTTTTTCTCAGTATTCTGTTTTTCAAACCTTGAAAATATATCAAATCGTTGGTGCTATGTTGGGGTTTTTTCATTTTTGTTATTGACAACCATGGTGGTGTGGGGTCTGAAATAGACATTGACCAAGGTGGTGGTGGGGCGGCAGCCATGGTCCCTCGCATGTTAATACCAACTTGTAAGGTCCCATTCCCGGGACGCTTACAGCTCGTAATTCATTGCACATAAAACATATATCTTTACATTTATCATTCATAAAACAATGCAACGGAATATAAAAATAACTTTTCATATCATTACAATTGCTTTTGCAAGTTAATACAAGTATTCTCTTTTTCAAAACATCGTTCGTTCGTATTACAATGCAAAAACATTAAACAAAAGAATGCAATCTAAAAGAGCTGAGTAGCCACCTCATGCCATCCTCAACAATCATTACCTGCCAACTGGAAACACATAAAAGTCAGCGTTATTGAGTGAGTTCTAGTTTTATAATAAAACATACTTTTCTTTCATTAAAACCGTTCTTTATATTCATGCGATCATACATCATACGTATACATAGACAATATCATTATTATCTTCATCATTCATTCGTTAACTTCTTTTCATTCATCGTACGCCATTAACTTTCACATTCTTTCATCATTACACCTTTTCTTTCCTTCAAACCATAAACTTTACCATTCTGTTCCTGGTACTGGACCTAGGCCTATCACAGACCTTTTATAACGGTGCTCCGCACCTCTGGTCACAACACCTAGGGCAGAGTTTAGGTGTACCATTGCCATGTGCAATACCCTTCTGTTCTTGGTACTGGATTTAGGCCTATCTAGACCCTCTATAACGTGCATCGCACCTCTGGTCACAGTACCTAGGGATGCAGCAATGGTTTTATACAAAGGTCAATCACAAAGAAGACCCAGATGTGCATCCTCCCGGGTACCGAACCCCATACCGTTGGGCTAACACCTTACAATGGCGTGTCCTGACATACAAGACTTTCTTTACTTTCATCATTTATTAATGCATGCATTCATCATGTTCCTCTGTTCATTATCTTCCACTTTATGTTACATAATACTTTCAATGCATTAATTAACGTAACACGTAAAGCCACGGGAAAGATAAGCATACACCATACGAAGGAACATTAACATACACAGTCATCATTATCATACAGGGCAACACCATACATACATAACATACATCATGCATAATCATGCAACATCATTATCATCATCACATCATGCCCAACATAACCTCTAAGGCCACAACAGTCATCTTACATGAACTTACGGGAATCTTCCATGTCAAAACTTACATCTGCACTTTCCTCCGAAAGTCAGTACATAAACTACGTTTTTCTCGGGTACACCAACCCTACTTGGGCGTATGGGCACCTTTCAGTCGCATGGCCTACATGCGACTGAACATCATGTGAGTGGACCAATGCGGATGAACACCTATGCGAATGAACACCCATGCGAATGGACCTAATACGGATGGACTCAATGCGGATGAGTCCCATGTGAATGGAACTAATGTGGATGAGCACTTATACGAATGGGCCCTCAGTCGCATGACTCCCCATGCGACTGGCCCCCAATCGTACGAATAAATCCTCAATCGTGTGAATGGACCCTCAATCGTGCGAATGAACCCTTAATTATGCGAATGAACCTCAATCACACCCCAATCGGCCGTATGGCCTCCATTCGGTCGCATAGCCCTAGCTGATGCAGAATGCAGTTCATCCCGAACCCAATCTGCCATTTTCGACCTCCAAGCTCATCCAAACCCATTCTAAGCCTAAATCAACCATCCTAAACCTTAGGAATGCATACCATAACACCATTCAAGCACACACAAGCCCAGAAACAAACTCCAAATGCATCGTACGCAAACACATACAAGTGGGTCAAACACACACACATACAAAAACGGGGTTTCAGATGTGTTCCAGCCCTAAAATCGACCTAAATCGTTTAAAAGAGGGGTCCTAGAACTCACACAATCAACACCGAGAAGTAGAGCTTCGTTTAGACCTGCTACACGATGATTTTGCACGCTTGAATCTACTCGAACCAACCTTTCTCTTCTTTTTCTCCCCTTTTCTTCTCCCTTTCTCTCTTCTTTCTCTCTATGTTGCAGAATTTTGGAGATGTAGGGAGGGTGTGGGCTGCACTCCCCTCTTATTCTTCTTCTCTTCCGAACTTTCTCGCATTGGCGGGTTTGGTCCCTCGACTTTGGACTTTATTTCTTTTTTCTTCTTTCGCCGGCTTCAAAATAAGTAACCGAGTGTTACAAGTCCACCCCCCTTAAATAGGTTTCGTCCCCAAAACCTGTTATTTCTCGAACAAACATGGGTAATGCCGCCTCATTTCTTTTTCAGTCTCCCACGTAGACTCAGATCCCTTCCTGTGCGTCCACTGTACACGCACAAGAGGAACCACTTTATTTCTCAGCCTCTTCTCTTTTCGATCGATGATTGCCACTAGTTGCTCCACATAATTGAGTCGTTCGTCTACTTCGATATCCTCCAGTGGAACAATCATACCTTCATCTACCAAGCACTTTCTCAGGTGAGATACATGGAATGTCGGGTGAATTCCGCTTAACTCATCTAGTAACTCCAGTCTATAGGCCACCTCTCCTACTCAAGCAATGATTCAAAAAGGCCCTATATACCTTAGCCTCAACTTGCCCCGCTTCCTGAATCGGATACTGCCCTTCCAAGGTGAGACCTCCAACATAACCTGGTCACCCACCTGGAACTCAATCGGTCTGCGTCATTTACCAGCATACGACTTCTGTCTATCTTTGGCTGCCTTCATGAAGGCCTTGATCTTTTCAAGCTTCTCAGTCGTAGCCTCGATTACCTCGACGCTCCCTAGTTCTTTTTGACCAATATCACCCCAACAGACGGGTGTTCTGCATTTCCTACCGTATAGCATCTCATAAGGTGGCGTACTAATGCTGGTATGATAACTGTTATTGTATGAGAATTTAGCTAATGGTAAGTGGTCATCCCAACTTCCAAAAAAATCAATAACACATGCCCGAAGCATGTCCTCCAATGTCTGAATGGTCCTCTCTGACTGACCATCGTCTGGGGATGATAAGCCGTGCTGATGTGTAACCTCGTCCCCATAGCGTCATGGAATTTCTTCCAAAATTTGGATGTAAACCGGGTGTCACGATCAGACACAATAGACACCGACACCCCGTGACGAGTTACAATCTCTTTGATGAAAAGATCCGCTAACCTCTCAGATGAATATGTCTCGCGAATCGGTAGGAAGTGAGCACTCTTCGTCATACGGTCAACAATCACCCATATAGCATCATACCCTTTCGGAGTACGTGGAAACTTCATAATAAAATCCATGGTGATGTGCTCCCACTTCCATTCTGGTATATCCAAAGTTGGATCTTCCCATACGGCTTCTGATGCTCGGCCTTCACCTGTAGACAAGGAAGGCATTTACTCACATACTCCACCACATCATGTTTCATACCTGACCATCAATAATCCTTCTTCATGTCTTGATACATCTTTGTGGCACTAGGATGAATAGAGTATCGAGTCTTGTGAGCTTCATCCATGATCCTCATGCATAGATCCCCAAAATGAGGAATCCACACTCGTCCAAATCGGGTTTTAACACCAAGTGTGCTTTCACCCAATTCCGTAACCAGACCTCTCATTCTTTCCAAGTTAAGATGATCTTCCTTCAATGCTTCATCTTGAAACTCTTGAACTTGCTTCATCACATCAGAGGTCATGATTAGCTGATACGCTTTCACCCGAATCGGCTTGGGCCTCTCTTTTCGGCTAAGGGCGTCCGCCACCACGTTGGCTTTGCCCGGATGGTAATGGATCTCGCAATCATAATCTTTTATGAGCTCCAACCATCGTCTCTGTCTCATGTTCAGGTCCTTCTGCTCATAGAAGTGTTGGCCATGCGCCTAAATAGTGGCCCATGCGCCCAGCATGTTGGCCCATGCGTCTAAGTGTTGGCCATGCGCCCAGAGGGGGTCCATGCGCCTAAACAGTGGCCCATGCGCCCAAGTGTTGGCCATACGCCTAAGTGATTGAAACGACTAAGTGTTGGTGATGCACCTGAACAAGGCAGAAGCACCCAAATAGTGCCCATGCGCCGAGACTGTTTTACACTTAGAATTTTTATGCTCATGCGCATGGAAGGTCCCATGCGCCCAATTTGGACTTGAGGTTTTCTAAGTAATTTTAAGGGGTAATATGGGGAGATAGGCCTGGTTATGATGTGATGGCTTATGTTTGATGTGTGTTATGCATGTATGATGTTGCCTGTATGGTGATGGTGTATGCTAAGATTATGTATATGTTCCTTATTATGTATGTATGTTTTCTCTTGGCTTTGCGTTGAGCGTTAACGAATGTAATGAAAGTATTATGTAACGTAAAGTGGAAGATAATGAAAAGAGGAACGTAATGAATGAATGCATGCATGGATAAATGAATAAAAGAGAAAGTATAGAAAGGCTTGCAAGCACATGCATAAGGTGAGCGACTCTGTGTTGCAACAGACTCGAAAGAGATCCTTGTCGCCTATCCCGGTACTGTGTTAGTCTTCGGGCATGAGTCGGGGGTTTGGTTACAGACCCCAGCACAGTATTAGTCTTCGGACATGAGTCGGGGGTATTGCATAAGACATGATGCACATTGCGTACTCCGGTACTGTGTTAGTCTTCGGACATGAGTTGATGGTTTGTGAGCAGGCCCTGGCACAGTATCAGTCTTCAGACATGAGTCGGGAGTAGTGCATATGACGAGAGTTATAGATGATGAGATCTGTGTCTCGTATCCCGGTACTGTGTCAGTCTTCGGACAAGAGTCGGGGGTTTGTTATCAGGCCCCATCACAGTATCAGTCTTCGGACATGAGTCGGGGATATTGCATGAGACAAGATAATGAGGGGAGCGACTTTGTGTTGCAACAGACTCGGTAGAGTTCATTCCCTGTGATTGACTCATATGGGATCTTTGTCGCGCATCCCGGTGGTGTGTCAGTCTTCGGACATGAGTCGGGGGTTTGTGAGCAGGCCCCGGCACAACATCAGCTTTCGAGCATGAGTCGGGGATATTGCCCCGAGATATTGTCGAGTAAGAAAGAGTAATGAGCAACGTATGAAATGAACGTTAGTGAATTATCGTAACAAAGTACTAAACAGGATCCTCGTCATTCGACCTCAGTAATCGTGGCTAAGTGCCACGAAGTGGGTAAATTCTGACCGGATCTAGAAAGAGAAGTGAACGATAATGTAATACGTTGAATGAACAAAGTTAACAAACGTAATGATGAAAATAATAATGACATTATCTGTATGTACGTATGATGCATGGTCACGAATGATTGTAAAGTATAGTATGATTGAAATAAAGTAAAGAACGGTTTTAACAAAAGTAAAGTATTTTATTATAAAAACTAGAACTCACTCAGCGTCGCTGACTTTTGTATGCATGATAGTTGACATGTATTTGTTGATGCTGAGGAGTTGCAGGCATGGATGCATAAGCTACTGGGAAGCGTTTTGAGGCTGGCATCCGTATTTTGACATGTCTTTGTATTTTGTGATGAAAACAAATATTGTAAATGTATGAAATGACATGTTTTTAGTTAGTAGTGAAAGTTTTAAATTCCGCTGCAAAATATACGTACGTTTTAAAATGTTTTAAGTGCGATGAATGACCAACTGTGAGGTGCCTGGGAATGGAGCCTTACACACCATAATGTATTTACGTCCCCAAAAGGTATATTCTTCCACAGTGGTGAATCCACTGGATATCTTAGTATTCTATCATTATATGCTCATCCGAATATCAACATTATAAATTTGCATCGTTTTTGTTTGAAAATAATTGTTTTAGTCTTAATATAAGAGGGACATACCATAACATTTTAGCCGGTGGTCAGCGTAAATCGTTTTCAGCATCTCATTGCCAACTTTATCTATTTCTTTTGTGTGCTTATACCTCGATGCACCACATGTTAATACATTTATGTTTCTTTTTAAACTCGTTTCTATACAACACATATTATTTGGTCATGCGTGTATGATCGATGTCGTGTGGTCGGTCAAAAATATATATACTAAGAGTACCTAATCACCTTTAAAAGTAAAGGGTAAGCAGGGTGTCAAATCCACAGGGAATTACAGGAAAGTGCTAGCAACACTTGATATAAAAAGGCTAAACATTGAAAAGAAATGCTTGATTAATTGAATTAAGAAAGAATCAAATTAACAAAATAAATGTTTAGGTTTTTAACAATCTTGGAGAAAAAACAACCTACTTCAGGATTCAGGTTTGATAAAGTTATATTTTTTTTAATGAAACATAGTGAGAAGTAATTAATGGTGACTTACACATGATATAATTTAAGGGATAATCATGGATTAAACTTTAAAGGACCTTATTTACATATTTACCAATTTAAATAATCAAACTCTATTCTAATAATCAATATAAAATGATTAAAGACAACCAAAGTTATAGAATATCAAAATTAGGTTTAAGCATTATCAAACCGTTTAGATAATCAAATCATAAATTGAATCCAAAAGAACATAAAAGGTTCAAGATCCAATCCCAAATCTAGGTTCCACACTAAGAAAATAAGAACTTGCACAAACCCGACCCCCGATGTGAATCACAATTGATTAGCCTTGCATCATCGTTGAATCTTCAACAAAATTGTAATTAATCATGTGAATCCGGATGAATTTGATGTTGGAGGACCTTTAGAATGATGGAAGATGGTTAATTTTCATCTAAGATTGATATGTAAAGATGTTATTTTCTTCCTAGGGTTTATTCCTCTTAAAAACCCCTCAAATTAGGTTAAAATCCACCAAAACGCGGCAATTGGCGTCGGTGACGCCACCAATGGCGTCGGTGGCGCCATCTGGGCTGAAAGTTACTGACTAACGGTGTTTCTGATGGTATCAGCGTCGGTGGCGCCTATGATGGCATTGGTGGCGCCACCTACTGCACAAACTTGATTTTCATGTGTAACTTTTCGAGATCTTTCCGTTTATAGGTTGTGGGGCCCGTAACTATTTTTCTAGCTCAAGTTATGCTCGTTTTGAGTTACCATTATCTTAGAACTTGTATGTTACATATCTTCATCTCCCGAGCTCCAATTTTCGTCCTGTTTCTTCCAATTTCTTCGTATTCTTCACGTTTAACCTACAACCACAAAATAATCTCAAAAGTAACTCTATTTCTCATAAATTTACATGTAACCCATTGAAATAAAGCCGTTAAACGTTGAACTTTCACCCCTCGATCAATGTATTCTTTAAACTTCAAATCCTATCAGGCACATCAACTTTTTGTTTGGGATGTCAAAATTGGTAACCTGTTACCATTTTCAAGTATGTCATGCAAAACCACCAATAAGTTTATAAAACCTTTATTACTCTATTCAAAATTTTGAACTCCCTACGTATACATTTATGACCCATTAGAAAAATAAAACTAAAACATAATTGATATAAAATGTATGTATACACATCTTACATGAGACAATATATATGCAAAAATAAAACTAAAACATACATACGTACATACATGCGTACATACATACGAACATACATACATACATACATACGTACCTACATACGTACATACATAGTTACATACATACATACATACATATACATACCTACATACGTAGATGCATTCGTACATACATACAAACATACATACGTACATACATACATACAAAAATACTACATACATACATACATACATACATACGTACATACATACGTACATACATACGTACATACATACGTACATACATGCAAATGTACTTGCATACATACATGCAAACGTACATGCATACATACATGGATACGTACATGTATACGTACATGCATACGTACATGCATACATACCTACATACGTACCTACATATGTACATACATACGTACCTACATACGTACATACATACGTACATACATACGTACATACATGAAAATGTACATGCGTACATACATGCAAATGTACATGCATGCGTACATGCAAACGTACATGCATACGTACATGGATACGTACATGCATACGTACATACATACATACCTACATAGGTACCTACATACTATAACACCCGGTTATTTTTTAAAAAGAAAAAGAAAAGTAAGAAATGAAGAATAAAGGAATGAAACATTAATAAACCGAAGTTGAGGGGTTAAATGTGTAAAAAGGACAAAAGTACAAATAAGTTGGTGTAAAGGTGGGCATGGCCGCCCACCCTCTCTTCACATCACCTTTTTTCATCAGTTTTAGAGAGAGAGAGAGAGAGAGCAGAGAAACTCTCGGTTGAAGAAGAAGAAGAAGATTGAATTCAAGGTTTTTAAGTGTTCATGTTGGGTTTTGTCTCGGTTACATGCTTATGTGCTTATGTGCTTGTGTGTGTGTCCGTGTGTGTGTGTTTTGGTGTGTTTTTAGGTGTTCGAACTCATTTGCAAACGGTTAGAAGGATGATGTGAAGTTGGTTTTTCCGGATCGATAAACATCCGAGCATGTTCTGGACGGAAGGATGAACAACAACACAAATCAAAAAGTCAAATAATAATACGAACTATAATTGAATGGTTTCATTGATAAAACCTAACGATTACAAGCTCGTTACAACATAAGAATCAAGACTCTTGGCAAGGGGAAGATAGAGCATGATCTCCCCTCTCATCCGACAGCCCTAGGCTCCGGGCAGAATTCCTCTCAAAATCCTCTGGAAATCTTTTATCTTTCTACACATTGAAACTGGTATATATAGGCCTCGGCCCGTATTAGATGGGGCTGGGTCCATTCGTGCGATTGGACCATGCGTATGGTTCAATCGTATGACTGGACCATGCGTATGGTTCAATCGTATGACTAGACCATGCTTATGGTTCAGTCTTACGAATGTTCCAATCGCATCTCTCAGTCGCACGACTGAGCCATTAGCATGGCTCAGTCGTACGACTGAGTCTCATTCGCAAATGCTCCTGCGAATGACCCAGTTTCATGTGTTTACAACATATTAGGTGTATAACATTAAGCCTAGACTATTCAATAAGTGACGGGCACACTATATATGACTATATATGCTCCAACAAATTCCCCCTAGGACGTTGTTTGCGAATAGTAGATAACACCTCTTACAATCTTCAGTCAATCTTTGCTCAGGTTGCCAATAGAATCAAACGAAAACCATATTAGCCAACGTTGCCGATCCGTCAGGTTACTACCATATCCCTGAAAATGAATTTAGGCACAATAGCTTTCGTTTATTTTGCAGAACACCATCATAGCAGCAAGATTCCCCATATGACTGATTTTTCCAGATAACGATACGAACAGTTTTCCATTGCTTCAATCTTCACACAGGCTAACCTGATTAACATCACCACCTGCAGATGTTCTCCCTCACATTCAGCATATCCCAATATATAGACATTGTGCTCTCCTTGCGTCTTCACACGGTGTATTGGGCAAAAGGTTGAAGGTTCCAATCCACAACTGACAATATCAACCAAATCAGCATGCACGAAGATTCATCATCGGAAACCAGTTCACATCATCACTTTCTGATTGCGTCTTCAATTTCTCTACACATGGATTCCCCCTAAGAATGAGAATCCTCTTTGTGCGGATAAATATAACTTGATTGGCCCATAAGTAGTCAGATGCTCCTGACTACCCCACAAAATCAGCACCAACTGCTGACATCTTCTCTTCTCTTTTTAGCGTTCCACATACATTCACCTATTCTGAAGTCCGACGAATAATGGGGTACACATCGAACTTATTTGACAAAAGAACCTCAGGGTGAATATGCTTTGCTCATCTTCAAATCTGTGCAAGAAGCTGTTCCAGACTCTTTTTTTGTGGTCTGGAACAAATGCGGATGAGTCAATGCGGATGGCTCATTCGTGCGATTGAACATACGACTGGTTCAGTCGCACGACTGAACATACGACTGGTTCAGTCGCACGACTGATCATACGACTGGTCCAGTAGTACGAATGGTCCATTCGCATGGTCCAGTCGTACGAATGGTCCATTCACATGGCCCAGTCGCATGAACGGGTCTGCACGCAGATTTTCAGATCTGCAGCCGCCAGGGCTGCCCAAAACCCTAATCTGACGAATTCAACATGAACCGAAACAAAGTAGACATCATCAGATTCGAAAGGGTGATAGGAACGTGGTTTCGAATTTGATTTTAACATTGAAGCAACACACGTAACAAGGTCTGAGCAAAACACGAAGAACACGAAGTGGGTTTAACGTCAAGATCTGAACTTTGATCCAGAAATCAAGAGCTCGGGTTGCTAGAATGATTGTTAGATCATTCCAGAAGTAACCGGCTCTGATACCAATTGTGAAGTTGGTTTTTCCGGATCGATAAACATCCGAGCATGTTCTTGACGGAAGGATGAACAACAGCAAAAACCAAAAAGTCAATAATAATACGAACTATAATTGAATGGTTTCATTGATAAAACCTAACGATTACAAGCTTGTTACAACATAAGAATCAAGAATCTTGGAAAGGGGAAGATTGAGCATGATCTCCCCTCTCATCCGTAGCCCTAGGCTGCGGGCAGACTTCCTCTCAAAATCCTCTGGAAATCCTTTATCTCTCTACACATTGAAACTGGTATATATAGGCCTCGGCCCATATTAGATGTGACTGGGCCCATTCGTGCGATTGGACCATGTGTATGGTTCAATCGTACGACTGGACCATGCGTATGGTTCAATCGTACGACTGGACCATGCGTATGGTTCAATCGTACGACTGGACCATGCGTATGGTTCAATCGTACGACTGGACCATGCGTATGGTTCAATCGTACGACTGGACCATGCGTATGGTTCAATCGTACGACTGGACCATACTTATGGTTCAGTCTTACGAATGTCCCAATCGCATCTCTCAGTCGCACGACTGGTCCATTAGCATGGCTCAGTCGTACGATTGAGTCTCATTCGCATATGCTTCTGCGAATGACCCAGTTTCATGTGTTTACAACATATCAGGTGTATAACATTAAGCCTAGACTATTCGACAAGCGACAGACACACTATATATGACTATATATGCTCCAACAGATGAAACACCCAAAGTTGCACCAGGTGAGTTTCTAGACCCTGGTTTTATTTGTTTTAAACTTTTCTTGGGGCTGGATATGTATTAAAACGATCTTCAAATGTTTATGTATGTATACCCGTATGTATTATGCATGTTTGATGATGTTTCTTAGATGCTTATAAGTTGTTCATGCTTAGAATAGCCTTGGAAAGCTTAGAACAGATAGGCTGGATGTTTGGATTCGAAATCATCCTAGAAGCATGTTGAACAGAAGGTTTATCGCCTAAATAAATCCCATGCGCCTGGAATTGCCTTAGAAATGATTAAGTGTATATCATGCGCCTGAACAGTACCCTCATGCGCCTAGATTATTAGTCGGACGACTAAGTGTAGGGCCATGCGCCCCAATAGTACCCATGCATCTGAATAAACCCATGCGCCAAAGTTTCCATACACCCGGATAGCCCATGCGTCTAAGTGTCCATGCGTCCGAATGGGTCATATGCCCGAATAGTGTTCATGCCCCTGAATGGTTCATGCGCCTAAGTGTTAAAGCAGTTAAGTGTTGGCCTGATGCGCCTCTATAGTGTTGAAGCGCCCGAACAGGGCCCATGCGCCCAAATAGTGTCTAAGCGCCTAACACTTAGAATTTATTTCCGAATTTTTTGGGGGTCTGTGCTTTTAGGGTTTTGACCGAGGTTTGATTAGGGTTTATTAATGATGGGTTTCATGCATGATTATGATTGTTTTATGATTTTTCCTTATTATTATTATTATGGTGTGTGACTTTACGTGGTGTGCTTACTATCGTAACGTAAAGTATATTAGTATTAATAAAGAGGAAGAGCAATAAAGAAGAGAAGTGGAACTTTATTAAAATGTTAACAAGTCTTGCAAGCTTACAGGAGGTACACGACCATGTTGTCGTTAGCTCAACTATGATGCGGGTTAGCTACCCTATTATGCACACGGGGCCGGTCAATTGAGATTGGCGGACCTTTGCAGCATACCCTAGGTGTCTGGGCCAGCCTTGTATACAGTATGTAGAGTCCCTTGTGGGAAAAAGAGGGCCCAACACCATTTCCCCCGCGCATACAAATTAGGGTATTGCTCATTGGTCCATACAGATAGTGAAAGATAAAAATAAAAGAGTACAGAGTAAACAGGGCATACAGTATAGAGATGAAAGAATTACCTAATCGTATAGTTAATGTGTGCTCATGTATAAAGAGATGAGTTTTTCTTAAAAAGAGTATTTTCATATATATATAACTACAGAAAGTATTTTATTACTTTTAAAACTAGAACTCACTCAGCAACGCTGACTTTTATACATTTTCAGTTGGCAGGTAATATTGCTGAGGATGGCACGAGGGTGAAGCTACTCGACAGGAAAAGACTGACATCCATTCATACTATTATTGCTGTTGTTTTATAATGCAATTAAACAGTTCTTTTGTATTCGATTAAACAATTGTGTATTGCTCAACAACAGTGTTTTAATGAAATGAAATGAATGGTTTTTGTTAAAATAATTCCGCTGCTTAAGTTTGTAAATTTATAACGTTTAATGTATTTAATGCTGTGAATGACCAACTATGAGGTCTCCAGGAACGGGGCTTTACAAGTTGGTATCAGAGCCAAGTTTAAGAGAATTAGGTTAAATAAAATTTTAAAACCTAAACTTAAACTGAAAATGGGACAATTGGAGGGATGTCAGCCCGAGTAGCTACATGCCATCAGGTATGTCTTTTCTTAATGTTAACCGGTATTATGTGCGCATGCTATTTGATTTATGTGCTCTTAGTAGATTTAGATACTGATTAAGTCAGGATAGGAAATGCTTGGGGTATGAAGAGTAAAGTAAGCGGCTAATCACAACTGGCCATTCTAATTAGGGACTTACTATACTTGACATAAACTGAGTTGTTACCTTGAATGATCGTGTTAGTGTTTGAATCTTATAGTGTGTTAGAGGATGGCTGGACGAAAATCTTCCAAGACTCCTAGAGGCAGAGGCTGTCCACGTGTGACTAGGAGTAGTGCTAAGGCTCCTAAGACGACCCGTGAGAACCCTGAGGTTCATGGCCAGAGCGAAGAGAATGAGAATGCTAGCTTGAATGTTTCAGCTAGGGAGGCGATTACTGATGAAGTACACCAGGTCATACAGATAGTCTTACCGTCTGTGGTGACTGAAGTCATCAGGGCTGTGAGAAGCGAGGAAAGGAAGGAGAAAGAGAATAGAAAGGGATCCACGGGCAAGGGAAGCAGAAGGGAGGAGGAACAACCAGAGCCTGAGACTGTGTTGTCCGAAGAGGAGAGGATGATGTAGTGGGGGTAGCAACCGGAGGATGCAGTTATAGGGCGTTCCAAAGGTGTAAGCCCTCGACTTTTGATGGAAATGGCAATGCTGCCGCTGCTCACCGCTGGGTGAGGGAAATAGAGGCAGTTTTGGAGATCAGTGAGTGCCGCGAGGACCAAAAGGTGAAGTTCGCGACTCACTCTTTCGTCGATTCAGCGCTGTGTTGGTGGGACAATATTGTCCAAACTGAGGGTGCCAGAGCCATCGGGAGAATGCGATAGAAGGAGTTTAAGCATTGGTGATCGAGGAATTCTGTCCTCACAGGGAACTCGATAAAATCGAGAGGGAATTCTTTCAACTTGAAGCGAGAACCATGACCCACAAGCAGTACACCACTAAGTTCAACGAGATGGCGAGGCTGGTGCCGGATCAGGTGACGCCGGTGTCAAGGAAGATCAAGAGGTACACCCAGGGACTGCCGGCTGACATTGGCAGGCACCTGATTGCTACTCAACAAGTACCTTTGATCGGTGGTGGATTTGGCGGGTAGATTGTATGATGAGCAAGAGGAGACTGTGGTGGAGGTGAAGAAGACTAGTGGGGATGGTAAAAACTGGAATGGGAAGAGCTTTAGATGTGGTGGTTTTACTCCAAACAACAAGAAGGTGAAGGTGGACGGTCGTGGGGTGTCGTCAAGATCAGGGCTGAAAAGGTGTGGCAGATGTGGAAAGGAGCATACCGACTGAAAAGGTGTGGCAGATGTGGAAAGGAGCATACCGATGAGTGCATGATGGGAATGAATGTATGCTTCAGGTGTGGCAAGCCTGGCCACATCGCTAGAGATTGTAAGAAGCCGAGGGCAGAGAGCTCTAGAGCGGAGAAGAAGAAGCCGGAGGAAGGAGGGCAGGCACTAGAGCTTACACTATGACCCGGGAGGAAGCCAGAGCTGATCTCGATGTCGTGTCAGGTATGTTTCTAGTAAACCAAACTTGTGCCTCTATATTGTTTGATTCCGGTGCTAGTAGGAGTTTTATTTCCACTACTTTCTGTGCTAAGTTGCCTATTAGTAGTAGAAATGTCAGTGAACCATTCGATGTAGAAACCGCTATGGGTAAGTCCACTAGAATTACTGATGTGATAGAGGATTGTGCTATAGAACTAGAAGGTCATCGATTTGCTGCTAGGTTACATGTGATGCCCCTAGGTGGATTTGATGTAGTACTAGGGATGGACTGGTTAGCAACCTATGAAGCAAACATCATATGTCATAAGAAGATGATTCAATTAGTTGCGCCCGATGGGATTTTGGTTACGATTTATGGAGATCGCGTTACTACGATCCCGAAGATGATTTCGATGGCGGTGGTGGGGAAGTGCATGAAACGGGGATGTAGTGCCTACTTGGCCTACGTAAAAGATGTGGATGCGTCGGTACCGCAATTATCTGAGGTACCAGTGGTGTGCGACTTTCCTGACGTATTCCCGGAAGACTTACCCGGCGTGTCACTGGATCGCAAGATTGAGTTCCAAATTGATTTAATACCCGGTGCTCAAGCCATTGTCAAAGCACCATATCGATTAGCTCCGACTGAGATAAAGGAACTCATGAGCCAATTGCAGGAGTTAATGGATAAGGGATTCATTCGACCAAGTATCTCTCCATGGGGTGCTCCGGTATTGTTTGTAAAGAAAAAGGACGGATTATGCGAATGTGCATTGATTATCGAGAGCTGAACAAGTTGACGGTGTAGAATCGGTACCCGTTACCAAGGATTGATGACTTATTCGACCAGCTCCAAGGTGCCAATTGGTTCTCGAGAATAGATCTACGATCTGGCTATCATCAGTTGAAGGTGAAGGAACAAGACAATCCTAAGACAGCTTTTTGTACGCGTTATGGACACTACGACTTCCTCGTTATGTCTTTTAGTCTAACTAATGCGCCAGTTGCCTTTATGGATTTGATGAATCGAGTGTGCCTGCCGATGTTGGATAGATCATTGATGATATTCTGATCTACTCGAAGAGCGAAGAAGAGCATTTCGGTCACATTCGGGAGGTGTTGGAGACATTAAGAAGGGAGAAGTTGTATGCCAATTCTCCAAGTGCGCGTTCTGGTTGCGCGAAGTTCAATTTTTAGGTCACGTGATAAATCTCGAGGGGATTATGGTAGACCCCGCAAAGGTGGAGGCAGTGATGCAATGGAAGTCTCCAAAGACGCCATCCGAGATTCGTAGTCTCTTGGGGTTGGCGGGATATTATCGAAGGTTCATTCAGGACTTTTCCAAGATCGCTTCTCCACTAACCAAGTTGACCCGAAAGGATGTAAAGTTTAAATGGGGTCAAGCTCAAGAGAAAGCATTCGAGGAGTTAAAGGCAAGGTTTACTCAAGCTCCTGTTCTGTCATTACCCGAAGGAAGCAAAGATTTGGTGGTCTATTCAGATGCTTCCTACTCGGGGTTGGGATGTGTGTTAATGCAGAGAGGGAAGGTTATAGCCTATGCATCCCGACAGTTGAAAGTTCATGAGGTCAATTATCCCACTCATGACTTGGAGCTAGCAGCCGTGGTCTTTACGTTGAAGATTTAGAGGCACTATCTCTACGGGACGAAGTGCACCATTTTCACAGACCACAAGAGCTTGAAGTACTTCTTCGAGCACAAAGATCTGAACATGAGGCAGAGAGGTGGTTGGAGCTCATAAAAGATTATGATTGCGAGATCCACTATCATCCGGGCAAAGCCAATGTGGTGGCTGATGCTCTTAGCCGAAAGAGAGGCCCGAGCCAATTTGGGTGAAAGCATATCAACTGATCATGACCTCCGATATGATGAAGCAAGTAAAAGAGTTTCAAGATGAGGCACTGAAAGAAGATCATCTTAACTCTGAAAGGATAAGATGTCTGGTTGGGGAATTGGGTGAAAACACACTTGGTGTTAAAACTCAATTTGGATGGGTGTGGATTCCTCGTTTTGGGGATCTACGAGTGAAGATTATGGATGAAGCTCACAAGACTCGATACTCCATTCATCCTGGTGCCATAAAGATGTATCAAGACATGAAGAAAGATTATTGGTGGCAGGGTATGAAGCGCGATGTGGTGGGGTATGTGAGTAAGTGCATTACTTGCTTACAGGTGAAGGCCGAATATCAGAAGCCGTATGGAAAAATCCAACCTTTGGATATACCAGAATGGAAGTGGGAGCACATCACCATGGATTTCATTACGAAGTTGCCACGTACTACGAAAGGGTACGATGCCAAATGGGTGATTGTTGACCGTCTAACAAAGAGTGCTCACTTCCTACTGATCCGTGAGACATATTCATCTGAGAGGTTGGCAGATCTATTCATCAAGGAAATTGTAACTCGTCACGGTGTGCCGGTGTCTATTGTATCTGATCGGGACACCCGGTTTACATCTAAATTCTAGAAGAAATTCCACGATGCCATGGGGACGAGGTTACATATTAGCACGGCTTATCATCCCCAAACTGATGGTCAGTCAGAAAGGACCATTCAGACACTGGAAGACATGCTTCGGGCATGTGTGATTTATTTGGGGGAAGTTGGAATGACCACTTACCGTTAGCCGAATTCCCATACAACAACAGCTATCATGCCAGCATTGGCATGCCACCATATAAGATGCTATACGGTAAGAGATGCAGAACACCCATTTGTTGGGGTGATATTGGTCAGAAGGAATTGGGGAGCGTCGAGGTAATTGAGGCTATGACTGAGAAGCTTGAAAAGATTAAGCCTTCATGAAGGCAGCTAAAGATAGACAGAAGTCGTATGCCGATAAACGACGCAGACCGATTGAGTTCCAGGTGAGTGACCGGGTTATGTTGAAGGTCTCACCTTGGAAGGTATCATCCGATTCATGAAACGAGGTAAGCTAAGCCCGAGATACATAGGACCTTTCCGAATCATTTCTCGAGTAGGAGAGGTGGCCTATAGATTGGAGTTGCCAGAGGAGTTAAGTGAAATTCACCCGACATTCCATGTATCTCGTCTGAGAAAGTGCTTAGCTGATGAAGACATGATTGTTCCACTAGAAGACATCGAAGTAGATGAAAGGCTAAATTATGTATGCGTACATGCAAACGTACATGCATAGGTACATGGATACGTACATGCATACGTACATATATACGTACCTACATAGGTACCTACATACTGTAACACCCGGTTATTCTTTAAAAAGAAAAGAAGAGTAAGAAATGAAGAATAAAGGAAGAAACATCAATAAACCCAAGTTGAGGGGTTAAATGTGTAAAAAGGACAAAAGTACAAATAAGTTGGTGTAAAGATGGGCATAGCCGCCCACCCTCTCTTCACATCACCTTTTTTCATCGGTTTTAGAGGGAGAGAGCAGAGAAACTCTCGGTTGAAGAAGAAGAGGAAGATTGAATTGAAGGTAAGAATTCAAGGTTTTTAAGTGTTCATGTTGGGTTTTGTCTCGGTTACATGGTTATGTGCTTATGTGCTTGTGTGTGTGTGTTTTGGTGTGTTTTTAGCTGTTCGAACTCATTTGCAAACATGTTAGAAGGAAGAAACACCCAAAGTTGCACCAGGTGAGTTTCTCGACCCCAGTTTTATTTGTTTTAAACTTTTCTTGGGGCTGGAAATGTATTAAAACGATCTTCAAATGTTTATGTATGTATACCCGTATGTATTATGCATGTTTGATGATGTTTCTTAGATGCTTATAAGTTGTTCTTGCTTAGAATAGCCTTGGTAAGCTTAGAACAAATAGGCTGGATGTTTGGATTCGAAATCATCCAAGAAGCATGTTGAACATAAGGTTCATGTGCCTAAATAAGGCCCATGCGCCTGGAATTGCCTTAGAAATGATTAAGTGTATATCATGCGACTGAACATTACCTTCATGCGTCTAGATTATTAGTCGGACGACTAAGTGTAGGGCCATGTGCCCCAATAGTACCCATGCGTCAAAAATAAACCCATGCGCCTAAGTTTCCATACGCCCGGATAGCCCATGCGTCTAAGTGTCCATGCGTCCGAATGGGTCATACGCCCGAATAGTGTCCATGCACCTGAATGATTCATGCGCTTAAGTGTTAAAGCAGTTAAGTGTTAGCCTGATGCGCCTCTATAGTGATGAAGCGCCCGAATAGGGCCCATGCGCCCAAATAGTGTCTAAGCGCCTAACGCTTAGAATTTCTTTTCGAACTTTTTGGGGGTCTGTGCTTTTAGGGTTTTGGACCGAGGTTTGACTAGGGTTTATTAAGGATGGGTTTCATGCATGATTATGATTGTTTTATGATTGTTCCTTATTATTATTATTATGGTGTGTGACTTTATGTGGTGTGTTTACTATCGTAACGTAAAGTATATTAGTAATAATAAAGAAGAAGAGCAATAAAGAAGAGAAGTGGAATTTTAATAAAATGTTAACAAGTCTTGCAAACTTACAGGAGGTACATCACTCTACGCTACTGCCCGCTGTCGCCTTGTGCAACCATTGTTGCTATAACTTGCGTCGGGTTGCAATGTTACGAATCTTGAAGGCTTTTCATGATTCGGATCAACTAACGAGGTTGTTGACTGCTCCCGAGGTGTAAAGTTTTAAACTTCGTCATCAAGGTAACTTTTTACCAATCTATGGTTAATTGAATATACGTGTAACATTCAAAATTTTTTTTGCAATAGAGTTAATCGGAAACATAATAATAATAATACATATTGTTTTCTTGTCTAAGTTTAGGGCTGCAAATGAAATTAATTAAATTAGAGGGGCCGAATGTGGACAGGTGGCAAGTTAAATAAAACAACCCTAAACCCTATAACATCAAGCTGCCCCTCCCCTTGTTCCGCATTCTACCACTGATGTCACATGCGACAATGACTGATGTTCCTCCGATCAAGCTCACCAACAATAACCATGGTCATGAAACCTATATGACATCCTTTTTTTTCTTTCCCTTTTGGTTTGAGCTCGCAACAGTAGGAGATTAATCGGGTCGGATGTTCGAGTTTTTCTAGCAAGTTCTTGACGATTCGCGATATGATGAAGGCTATGGTATTCTCACCCCCTGACGACAATGACATGCTCAAGCGCTAAGCCAAGGTTTCGACAGGTCTTGTAGTAGCTACTGCCATGGCTTCAATTGTGGTGGTGGTCGTGACAGCAGCAACGTCGAGGTAGATACAACTCTAGTGGACGATTCTGGTGCAGCTGCATGGTGGTCACGGCAACACTTTGACCCGAGGTCCTTGAGGTTTCGGAGAGCCTTTGGGAATTCATGAAAGCTGGTTAGAGTGGCTTTATTGTGGTGTTGATAGATGTACTGTGAGAATGGTGAAGGATGATGATGACGCTTTCACGATGATGATGAGGTTGCCATGGTGCATAGCGATGCTGCTGGTATATACGTAGTGGCAATGGCTGTAATAGGATGACGATGATGTCCGGTGATGATGATGATGATGATGATGGTCTCATGGCATGATCATGTTTTCTCGGTGATGATAGATGATGATGGTGGTGATGGTTGTTATAAAGATGTTTCTTAATGGGATTGGTTATAGTATATTATGGATGAGGAATTCATGAGGATATTTAGGATGAGATGCTAGCATGTATATGGTGACGTAATGATGATGATGACAGCTTACATGGGACTTCGATTGGATTAAACAACTAAAGTTTTTAATAGAGGCATTCAATGTTTGTTAGTTATAGATATTCACCCTTTTATTTAAATTAGTTTTTAATCACCCGCGCTACGCAACGGAATTACATTTATTTTTTCAACACGCAACGATGTGTTGTTTGGTCGGCTCGGTTAGTTGGGAAACCGTAAAGCGAAGTATTATGGCACAACTGTAAAATAGTCATCTTTAGTGGTCAGACGTGGAAAATACCTGGCGGGAGGCTGGGCATTTTGTCACACACAACAACGTATTTTTTGTTGTTATTGTTTAGGCTTGTTAGAAACTATGAAAACAAACTTTGTGATGAAGTTCTAAAATACTAAAATTTAGTGACCTAAGTTTAAAAAATTAAACTTCACTATAAATAGACGGACCGAACTCTAATATGCTAACTTTAGTGGTTAAAATCTAAAAAACAAAACGGTGACCAAATTGTAAAGTACTAAATTTAATGGGCAAACTCGTTCAAACAAAACGCAATTATGAATAGTCCGGTAGCTAAACTTTAATATTCTAACACTTTTGCGACCGAAATCAATAAACCTAAAGACTATTATTCCTTTAGTTTGTATATTAATATTGTAATAATATTGTATAATAATAATAATAACCTTGACGTGAAGATTATTGAAATACTCTTTGTTTTATACTTTGTTGTTACAATAATATATAAAGGAAAAATAATTTAAATTATTCAGCTTGTTCAATATATGATTTTACCTTTATATGTCTTAACTTTATAAACAATCCATCAGGACCAATAATGTAAATAACTAAATTTTTGTACTTGAAAAAAAAAGAATCATAAAATGAACGGTAGCTATCAGTTTAAAATTATAAAAAGAAGTAATGTTTTAAATGAATTAGAGTGATATGCATATTTCACTACTAGCAAATATTTCTTAATGACACACAATGTGTGTCATAAAATGGTATATATGACACGTAAAAGCGTGTCAGGAAGCGTATATCATAAATAAAGATGACACACATTTGTGTGTCATATGTTTATAATACACATTCTTGACAATAATATGTGTTAAGATTTTTCTATCATAAATAAAACTGACACTATTTATGTGTCGTAAACAAACGTTATTGTTTTAAAAATATTACCTGTGATTACTTTAAACCTGTAATTAATCATTTGCATGTCCGTCATAACTGTTTCATATATAATACAAAATAAACTACATATATTGCAAGAAAACATTATTCTATACAATATTTCATAACACATAAGTAATATTTCAATTTTAAAAACATTCAATTCCAAGTTCTATATAAAATGTCAACAAAACATAAAGTTGACAATAAAAGATTAACCTTATTTGCGAATTTCATCAATATCAACATCTTTGTACTCATAATTCCTTCCCCCGTACTGAAACTTAGAAAAACATAGAACATATTTTAAGAATTTGTATATCTATGATGATTATAAAAAAGTAATAGAAAATTAAACAAATATATTCTATCAAAAGAAGCATGAGCTGCTTTAAGTTATAGTTTAAAGTTACAAATCATAGTTTAACACACTAGAAAACTAACCTTTGATCACATTTTGAAAATTATGTTGTTTAGATTTGCATATATGTAAAATTAAATAGTAACATATCAATAACATTTTAAATTTAGTAATAAAATAATATATGATGTTCTAAAACCAATAGCAAACAAGTAAAGTTTCTAATAGCTAGCATTTTAAATTATGTTGTTTAGATTTGCATATATATGATTTGCTAGCATGTATATGGTGATGTAATGATGATGATGATAGCTTACATGGGACTTCTATTGGATTAAACAACTAAACTTTCTAATAGAGGCATTCAACAATCGATGTTAGTTCTAGATCTTCACTCTTTTTTATTAAATGTTTTAAATGAATTACGGTGATATGCATATTTTAGTTTATAAAATTTAAAGTTATAAAAGCTTGGTTAAGGTTTCTTAACCATAAATGTGTTTTGGTAACAAAATCAAGGTATTAACGAAGTTGATGTGTTAGCATTCAACTTTAAGATCGTTAAAAGTTTGATTACAAGTGTATACAAACCATTATGCTTATGTGATCCCATGGAATGATGCTTATCTGATTTATAAATTGAGCAGTAGGTTAGAACACGACTATATAATATAATATATATAACCATACTTGTATAGTTATAGTTCAAAGTAGTAACCCCTCTGCTATACAACCATGTTTGATGCATGAGAAAAAGAGAGATGGTGGATTCGGAAGGTGAAGGAGAGATGATGATATTGGAAAATGTTCAAGTATTGTTGAATGGGAGCCACGACAAATCGTTATGAAAACCAAAAACAAAACTAAGTGAAAAGTTGTCCGGAAGTGACCCAAACTTAGAATAAGCATATCTCGGGCTACAAAAGGAGTTGAAGAACCCACAATATATGAAAATGGGGTATCTCAAGGAGAGAAACCTGAAAACATGGTCGAATCTACGGCGTCCGCCAAGGACATACATGAACAAAAATTATATAAAACCCCCAAAATCCCGAGATTATTACATATCCAACATATCTCGGCCCTCTCTCTACAAACACACCCAACTACTCTCAAACTAGATTTTTGTCAAGGCATAAAAAGGTCGTATTTGAGCTCTACAATGCTTTCTTTCTAATATTTGTGCTTGGAAGTTCTTGCTTTCATTGGTAAGACTCGTTGTCATCTCTAACACTTAATATTATTGTTGTAAAATCAATTGAGAACACGAGTGCGGAATACCACAATACAAAAAGATACAAGAAAAACCACTATCAAGTATTCACACATGATTAGAGCTATTAGGATTATTTCGAATTCTCTCACCGATTACATCAGGTCCCTATTTATAGAGTTTAACTAACTATAACAGACACACTCAACGAATATTGAGCAATTACAATAGGACCCTATACTATATCTTCCGAACATAAATAACCCTTGGAAGATACCAATATAAACCTCAAATCTTTTCTGAAGCAAACATAACCTTCGGAAGATACCAACTAAGCTTCGGAAGAACTATGTTAAGCTTCGGAAGTATACTCAACATCGGAAGAACACTTGTTTTGGCTTTTAATACTTCACAATCTCCACCTAAAAATCCAAAACAAAATTTTAACCAACTCCAATGCATCCAAGAAAAACTTGAACTTCATACCAGGTAGAGACTTTGTAAACACATTCGTTGGATTCTCCAAAGTAGACACACTTGCCACTTTCACCTTCCCAGCATTCACCACATCCCTTATGAGTGCAACTTCACATTAATGTGTGTTGTTCTCTCATGAAATATGCTATTCTTTAACAATTGAACTGCACCCTGGTTATCACAATACATCACTGAGTCGACAACTTTGGTTCCCAACTCAAAAACAAAACCATACAACCACATAACTTCCTTGACACCCTCAGTCAATGCTATGTACTCAGCCTCTGCTGTAGATAATGCCACTACATGTTGGAACTGAGCTTTCCAACTAACCAAGTTGCTCAGCACTTGAAATGTATACCTTGTAATAGATCTACCTCTATCTAGATTCTTGGCAAAATCTGAATCAACATAACCAACAACCCTGTCAAACATCTCATGTTCATGATGCCCAAACACTAAACCATAGTGCTTAGTACCCTTGAGATACCTCAAGATCCATTTTACAGCAACTCAATGAGCTTTACCCGGATTTGACAAATACTTACCGACTAAACTCACCGCAAATCCAATATTTGGCCTTGTACAAACCATCAGCTACATCAAGCGCCTAACAACATTAGCATAAGGCACTTTTTCCATATATCTATCTTCAGTATCTGACTTAGGACAATCAGAGCTTGACAGTTTAATATGAGCACCTATAGGAATAGTTACTAGCTTCACATCATCCATCATATAGTTACTTAGTACCTTCTCCAAGTAAGACCTTTGAGACAGCTTGAACACGTTGTGTTTTTTATCTCTTGTAATCTCCATGCCCAATATCTTCTTTGCTTCACCTAGATCTTTCATCTCAAACTCTAACATCAACATCTTCTTAGTAGCTTCAACTTCTTCCAAGTCAGAACAAGCCACCAACATGTCATCTACATACAACAACAAATACACAAACTTGTTCACACTTATTCCTTAAAGTCGACACAACTATCATACTACTTTTGTTAAACCCATTTGTCACCATATGTTCATCAAACCTTTTATACCACTATCTAGGGGATTGCTTTAGTCCATACAGAGACTTTTTAAGGAGACACACCTTATCTTCCTGCCTTTTAACCTCAAACCCCTCAGGTTGCTTCATATAGATAGTCTTATCTAACTTCCTATGCAAAAAGCAGTTTTCACATGTAGCTAATATAGCTCCATATCCATAGAAGCAGTCAATGACAACATAACCCTGATAGATGAATGCCTCACCACAGGCAAAAATATATCATATAATCTGGCTTCTGTGTAAACCCCTTAGCTACTAGTCTAGCCTTGTACCTAGGAGGCTCACCTTCAGAGATCCCATCTTTATGTTTGAATAGCCGCTTACATGACACAGGCTTGTAACCTTCATGTTTATCAACCAGCTCCCATGTGCCATTCTTATACAGAGATTCTATCTCTTCTTCAATGGCTTACACCATTTTGAGCTGACTTTCACAGAAATTGCCTCAGAGTATGTCAATGGTTCATAGATGCTCTCTTCTTTCGCAGCAACAATGGCCAATGCAACAAATCACTCCCCTCAAACCCCTCCAGCTGCTTCATATAGATAGTTTCTCCAGCTTCCCATGCAAAAATGCAGTTTTTACATCCAACTGATATAGCTCCATATCCATTGAAGTAGTCAATGATATCATAACCTTGATAGATGAATGCTTCGCCACAGGTGAAAATATTTCATTATAATCCACCCTTGGTTTCTGTGTAAACCCCTTAGCTACATCTAGCCTTATACCTAGGAAGTTCTCCTTCAGAAATCCCATCTTTCCATTTAAACAACCACTTACATGACGTAGTTTTATGACCCTCAGGTTTATCAACCAACTCCTATGTGCCATTCTTATAAAGAGATTCCATCTTTTCCTCCATGGCTTACACCATTTTGAGCTGACTTTCACAGAAATTGCCTCAGAGTATGTCAATGGTTCATAGATGCTCTCTTCTTTCGCAGCAACAATGGCCAATGCAAACAAATCACTCCCCTCAAACCCCTCCAGCTGCTTCATATAGATAGTTTCTCCAGCTTCCCATGCAAAAATGCAGTTTTTACATCCAACTGATATAGCTCCATATCCATTGAAGTAGTCAATGATATCATAACCTTGATAGATGAATGCTTCGCCACAGGTGAAAATATTTCATTATAATCCACCCTTGGTTTCTGTGTAAACCCCTTAGCTACAATCTAGCCTTATACCTAGGAAGTTCTCCTTCAGAAATCCCATCTTTCCATTTAAACAACCACTTACATGACGTAGTTTTATGACCCTCAGGTTTATCAACCAACTCCTATGTGCCATTCTTATAAAGAGATTCCATCTTTTCCTCCATGGCCTTACACCATTTTGAACTCTCTTTCACAGAAATAGCCTCAGAGTATGGCAATGGTTCATAGATGTTTTCTTCTTCCGCAATAATAAAGGCTAATGCAGACAAATCTCTCCCTTCTCTATACCTTAGTGGAGGTATCACTTGTCTCCTCCGCCTATCCCTAGCCAATTGGTAATCATCCATACCATCTCCCTGGCTATTAGAAGTGCCATGATTATCACCCTTATCATTCACACCTTGCTTCTCCACCTCAATTTGAACCCCACTCTGATCTTCCAGTTCTGACTTCCCTTTTCGTTCAATGTCCTTATATATGACATCCTCTTGGAAAACCACATCTCTGGTCACTATCACCCTAGGTCTGCCCTCATCTAGCCTCCATAACCTATACCTTTTTATATCCTCAGGGTATCCTAGAAATACACATTTGCAGGCCCTAGGTTCCCATTTCCCTTGGCTAACATGAGCATAAGCCAAATAACTAAACACCTTAAGTTTCCCATAGTCATTCTTCTACCTGACCATAACTCCATAGGTGTTTTCATATACAATACAACTGATGGAGACCTATTAACCAATAAGCTTCAGTTGTAATAGCTTCAGCCCAGAACACATTGGGTATCCCTGAACTAGCCTACATACACCTTACTTTTTCAAGTAAAGTCCTTTTCATCCTTTCAGCCAAACCATTTTGCTGTAGATTCCCTGGCACAGTTCTATGTCCGGCAATACCATGAATTTTACAATACTGATTAAACTCATGACTATAGAACTCCAACCCATTATCAGTTCTTAGCTTCTTGACTTCCTTTCAGTTTGAGTTTACATAAGGACTTTGCATTCCTTGAATTTATTTAAAGCATCACTCTTATTCTTCAAGACAACAACCCAAACTCTTCTTGAAAAGTCATCAATCAAAGTCATAAAGTATCTAGCACCACCCAAAGAATCAACCTTAGCAAGACCCCACAAATCAGAATGAATATAGTCTAATACCCCATGTGTGATATGCTTAGCCCTTGTAAACATTACCCTCTTATGTTTACCAAGGATACAATTTTCACAAAAGCCAAAATCACAACTCTTCAACTCAGTCATTAACTATTGCTTCTGTAACTCTATTAGTACTTGATGACTGATATGACCAAGTCTCTTATGCCACAACATAACCTTAGAATTACTATCACTTAAGGCAGTTGCCACCTGGGATTCTACCACTCCAGCACTCTAGTAAATAGATATTATTATCCCTTCTACTACCAGACAATACTACCATTGATCCCTTAATTACTTTAGCCTTACCATCTTTAAGACTAACATGGTAACTAAAGACAACAAACTTCTTTTAAGACTAGGAATATACCTCACATCATGAAGATCTACTTCCATACCATTCTTCATTTTCAGAGTCACTACACCATGACCCACAATCTTGCAAGGTCTATCATCCCCTAGCTTTACAGATCCAAGATCTTCAAACTTCAGATCTTTAAAAAACTCTTTCATAGGTGTCATATGGTATGAGCACCTTGAATCCATCACCCACTGATCCTCCTTACCACTGCTTATGACAGCCAACACATCTGCACTTTCATACCCATCAGAAGAATCGTCTTGTGCATTATGTCCGGAATGAGTTTTTGACCTACTTGATTCACCCTTCTTTCTTTTCCGGTCAGGACAATCTTTCTTGAAGTTCTTTTCAGCCCCACACACATAACACCTCCTCTTAAACTTGGATCTTCACTTAGAGACACTTCTTGGCTTGAGATTCCTTTGTTCAGATCTACCCCTGACTACCAAGCCCTCTCCATCATCATCCTTATAATAAGTTCTCTTCTTTAATTACTTTGAATTAAGAGCTGCCAACACTTCTTTCATGGTAAGTGTGTCCCTACCATACATCAAAGTATCCATAAAATGCCCATAAGAGGATGGCATAGATGTCAAGAATATAATTGCTTGGTCTTCATCATTCAATTCAACTTCGATAATCTCAAGATCCAACACCAACTTGTTGAATTCATCAGTATGATCTTCAATTGACTTCCCAGGAGCCATTTGTAACGTGTACAAATGTTTCTTGAGGTACAACTTGTTCTCAAGAGACTTCATTATGTACAAACTTTCCAATTTGACCAGACCCCAACAGTCGACATCTCCTTCGATACTTCTCTGAGTACTCGATCCCCCAAGTTCAAGATGATTGAACTGTATGCCTATTCTGGCATCTCCTTCTTCTCCTTGTCTGACATTGTATTTGACAACTTGGATTCTCCAGCCAAGGCATCCACCACTCGTTGGTGAACGAGTAATGCCTTCATCTTCAACCGTCATAACCCAAAGTCGTTCTTCCCGTCGAATTTGTCAACTCGAACTTTGTTGACACCATTGTTGCCACCGATCGATCTTTGATTGAACCTTGATCTCATTTGAGCCTTTAACCAGGCTCTGATACCACTTGTTGTAAAATCAATTGAGAACACGAATACGGAATACCAACAATACAAAAATGATACAAGAAAGAACACTATCAATTAATCACAGATGATTAGAGCTATTAGGATTATTTCAGATTCTCTCACCGATTACATCAGGTCCTTATTTATAGATTTTAACTAACTATAAGAGACACACTCAACGAATATGAGCAATTACAATAAGGACCCTATACTATATCTTCCGAATAAAAATAACCCTTCGGAAGATACCAAAGTAAACCTAAAATCCCTTCTGAAGCAAACATAACCTTCGGAAGATACTAACTAAGCTTCGGAAGAACTATGTTAAGCTTCGGAAGTATACTCAACTTCGGAAGAACACTTGTTTTGGCTTCAATGCTTCACAACTATGATAATAAACAAAAATGTAATGCTATTGAACTCTATTTTAGTGTTTGATCGCAGTAGTGGATTTGTGATCATCCATAGTCGATCAGGTTCTCTAGATTTGTTGTGGTAAGGTTCCAAACCTTCATATTGTGCATTGTTGTAGTGTTGAGTAAACCATGATTTCAAACAGAACCGAAACGGTGTTACTATGCTAGAGTGTTTCTTCTAAATATGTTAAACAAAATGTGTTTTGGTAAAATAATTTATTGCGGGATAAAGTCTAGTTTTTAGTTTAAAATGGGTCATGGGTTATCATGCCATGCCCATATAATAACCATTATGTTCAAACACGAAAGATTTCATGTTGTAGTAAATTTGGTTGGTTGGTTGTAGGACTTGAATATGTGTGTGTAAACCCTAGCTCATTGATGTGTTATCGTCTTGAGCAATGCTGATGCACTTGTTGTTGCTGCCATAGATAAATCAAATATTGGTTGAGCTAGAGTTCATATTAGAGTAACGGAGCTTCCTAGTAGTAAACACTTGCATTTCATTTGATGCTTATGTTATGAATTTAGAACAATGTTTAATAGTGTAAGCCTTTACATGAAATGGTGAATATTAAAGGAGGTTATGATATGTGAAACTAAGTATGATAACTTCTTGAAATAATTTCTATGCTAATAAATAAAAATAAATTAGGATATTTGTTATCATTTTAGGTCATCTAAATTAGTTTTCTCATCTCTCTCCTATTAAATATTAAGAATATTAAAACAATTATGTATTTATTATAAATTTAACTACGAATGCTATAAAAAATCATTAATAACTATTTATAATTAGATGGATTGTTGTTAAGGGCCTTTAATCTTATAACCAAACCCCAACCATTACTTACCAAAATAATTATAGCATTAACTAAATGAATTTAATATAAAATTAAGTATTAATTTTATTAGTTCTTTACTTAAAAGTTTCTATTTAATTATTTAAATAAAATTAAGTGTAAAATTATGTTTGTTAACATATTAAGAAAAAAAAGAAAGAATAATGATAATAAATATTTTTATGACTGATTTCTAAAAATTTTCTAATATGTTAACTTCAATTTTTTAAATATGTGTAATACACGAGTTTATTTAATCTATGTAATACGTCATGTTTAAGACATAATTTTTTATATTGTTAACTATATAATAATAGATTTATTCAACTCGTGTATTACATAGGGTTGTAACCTAGTGTCTTTTATAAGATAAAAGAGTTCAAATAGTAAATAACTCTCTTTGTGTAGGTTTCATGTGTGTATTTCACAACTCGAACCAACAAATTTCACACTGTTTATCACACTAAAACTTAATTTTCTATTTTTAAGGTTCAATTAAGTTACTTTTGCCTTATATTCATATATATTAAGGGTATGATTATAGTAAAATTGATATTTAATAAAAAATATATAAAAAAGATTATGGGCTTGATACATGTACTTTTATTGTTTAAAAGAGGATGATATTTTGGTTATTATATTACATATGTTAACTCATTATGTCTTATACGTTGATGGTATCCAATATCAGTTTTTTGGGTTATATATTTTAGAGAAAATTGCGAGGATGGTCCCTGTGGTTTAACCAAATTGCATGTTCGGTACCCAAATTTTTAAAAATTTTAAAGTTATTTCAAACTTTTGTATGATCATTGCATATGTGGTCCCTAACATTTAATTCGTTTATATTTTTATGCATTTTGTAAGGTTAAACCAACTTGTAAATTTAACTTTAGGAACCATAAGTGCAATACTCATATAAATTTAAACTAAATTTGAAATATTAAAAGTTAGGGACCAAACTTGCAATGACTATATAAAAGTTTGGACTAACCTTGTAATTTTAAAGTTGGGGACCAAATATGCGATCCGTTCAAACCACAGGGACTATATATGCAATTTTCTCTTTATTTTACATCATTTGTTATATGTAATTAACATTGTGTTTTACGTTTTATATCAAATTGTGTTATTTTTATCATTATTTCTTATATATTATATAACTTGTCATCTATCATTGTGTTTTACAATTATAAGTATACATTGATATATTTTCATCAATGTATTTAAAAAACTCATTGTGTCACAGATAACACAATATGTTATTTTGTCATTCTTTTTTCTTGGATTATATAAATTTGTTATCTATTATTGTTTTACAATTAGAAATACACAACGATAATATTTCACCGGTCTATATTTTAAAACTACTAGTGATGAAGATAGCAAAATGACTATCAAAAAACACCATGTGACATTGTGTTATTTTGTTATTGTTTCAAATGTATTAAAGTAAATATTTGTTAAATTATTATCGTGTTTTACAAACTAGAAATGCAGAAAAATTAGTCCAGCATGTCACACCCCGATCGACGGCAGACTCATCGAGGCGGACGAATGTGAAACGATTGTTCATAGCACATTGAACTAAATAAGTTTGAATAATATTAAGTACCATTTTGCATTGTACAATACTAAACAATTAAGTCATTACAGTACCACAAAGATATAAACAACAACATAAGATGTTTAATTAAACAACCACAAAGATATAAACAACAACATAAGATGTTTAATTAAACTAAATCCAAGTCCTATATGAGCAAGAAGAGTTTCTCAAGTAGCAATCCTGAAACATATTAAAAATAAAGGGTCAACTTTGAAAGTTGGTGAGTTTCTATGGGTTAAGCATATACATATACATATATATATATATATATATATATATAAAGATTCGGTTATTATCTTAAAAGAAAAATAAGAAATGAAGAATAAAGGAAGGAAACATCAATAACCCAAGTTGAGGGGTTAAAAGTGTAAAAAAGACAAAAGTACAAAGAAGTTGCTGTAAAGGTGGGCATGGCCACCCATCCTCACTTCCCATCACCTTTTCATTTCGGATTAGAGAGAGAGAGAGAGCAGAAAAACTCTTGGTTGAAGATGAAGAAGAAGAAGAGGATTGAGTTCAAGGTAAGAATTCGACGTTTTTAAGTGTTTGTGTTGGGTTTTGTCTCGGGTATGTGCTTATATGCTTGTGTGCGTTCGTGTGTGTGTGTTTTGTAGGTTTCTAGGTGTTTGAAGTCATTGGCAAGGGGGTTAGAAGGAAGAAACACCAAAAGTTGCACCAGGTGAGTTTCTAGACCCTGGTTTTACTTGTTTCAAACTCTCTTTGGGGGCTGAAATGTATTTAAACGATTTTATAATGTTTATGTATGTATACCCGTATGTTTTGTGTATGTTTGATGATCTTTCTTAGATGCTTATAAGTTGTTCATGCTTAGAATAGCCTTGGTAAGCTTAGAACAACTAGGCTTGATGTTTGGGTTCGGGAGTATCCTAGAAATATGTTGAACAGAAGGTTCATGCGCATAAATAAGGCCCATGCGCCTGGAAATGCCTTAGAAATGCCTTAGAAATGATAACTGTAACTCATGCGCCTGAACAGTGCCCTCATGCGCCTAGAATATTAGTCGGATGACTAAGTGTAGGGTCATGCGCCGCAATAGTGCCCATGCGTCTGATTAGCCCATGCGCCTAAGTATGCCCAACCGCCCAAAGTCCATGCGCCTAAGTATGCCCAACCGCCCAAAGTCCATGCGCCTAAGTATGCCCAACCACCCATAGCTCATGTGCCTAAGTGTTGAAACGGTTAAGTATTGGCTAATGCGCCTGCATAGTGATGAAACGCCCAAACAGGGCTCATGCGCCCAAATAGTGCGTCTAAACACTTAGAATTTATTACGAAATTTTGGGAGTCTGTGCTTTTAAGGTTTTGACCGAGGTTTGACTAGGGCCTATTAATGCTTGTCCCATGCATTGTTATGATTGCTTTATGATTGTTCCATATTAATAATCTTTATTATTATTATTATTATTATTGTTATTAGTATGTGACTTTACGTGTTGTATTTATTATCGTAACGTAAAGTATTACTACTAATAATAAAGTGAAAGAGCAATGAAGAAGATAAGTGGAACTTAATTAAAAATGTTAACAAGTCTTGCAAGCACATAGGAGGTGCACGACCATGTTGTCGTTAGCTCAACTGTGATGCGGGTTAGCTACCCTATTTTGCACACAGGGCCCGTCAATTGAGATTAGCGGACCTTTGCAGCATACCCTAGGTGTCTGGGCCAGCCTTGTGTACAGTATGTAGAGCCCTTTGTGGGAACAGAGGGCCTAGCACCATTTCCCTCGCGCACATAGTTTAGGGTATTACTCATTGGTCCACATAGACAGTGAAAGATAAATATAAAAGTGTATAGAGTAAACAAGGCATACAGTAAAGAGATGAAGCATTACCTGATTGTATAGTTAATGCGTGCTCATGTATAAAGAGATGAAGTTTTCATAAAGAGAGTATTTTCATATGTATATCTTACGGAAAGTATTTTATTATTTTTAAAACTAGAACTCACTCAGCAACGCTGAGTTTTATACATTTTCAGTTGGCAGGTAATCATTGCTGAGGATGGCACGAGGGTGAAGCTACTCGGCAAGAAAAGACTGACATCCATTCATGCTTATGATTGCTGTTGTTTTGTAATGCAATTAAACAATTCTTTTTTTTTCGATTAAATAATAGTGTATTACTCAACAACAGTGTTTTAATGAAATGAATAGCTTTTGTTAAAATAATTCCGCTACTTAAGCTTGTAAATTTATAATGCTTAATGTATTAAAATGCTGTGAATGACCAACTGTGAAGTCTCCAGGAACGGGGTCTTACAAGTTGGTATCAGAGCCAAAGTTTAAGAGAATTGGGTTAAATAAATTTTTAAAACTGAAAATGAGACAATTGGAGGGATGTCAGTCCAGTAGTTATGTGCCATCAGGTATGTCTTTTCTTAATGTTAACCAGTATTATGTGCGCATGCTATTTGATTTATGTGCTCTTAGTAGATTTAGATACTCATTAAGTCAGGATAGGAAATGCTTGGGGTATGAAGAGTAAAGTAAGTGGCTAATCACAACTGGCCATTGTAATTAGGGACTTACTATACTTGACATAAACTGAGTTGTTACCTTGAATGACCGTGTTAGTGTTTGAATATTATAGTGTGTTAGAGGATGGCTGGACGGAAATCTTCCAAGACTCCTAGAGGCAGAGGCCGTCCACGTGTGACTAGGAGTAGTGCTAAGGCTCTTGAGATGACCCATGAGAACCCTGAGGTTCATGGCCGGAGCGAAGAGAATGAGAATGCTAGCTTGAATGCCTCAGCTAGGGAGGCGATTGCTGATGAAGCGAGGAAAGGAAGGAGAAAGAGAATAGTAAGGGATCAACGGCCAAGGGAAGCAGAAGGGAGGAGGAACAATCGGAGCCTGAGACTGTGTTGTCCGATGAGGAGGAGGATGATGTAGTAGGGGCGGCGACCAGAGGGTGCAGTTATGGGGCGTTCCAAAGGTGTAAGCCCCCAACTTTTGATGGCTATGGCAATGCTACTGCCGCTCACCGCTGGGTGAGGGAGATGGAAGCAGTTTTGGAAATCAATGAGTGCCGCGAGGACCAGAAGTGAAGTTCGCGACTCACTCTTTCGTTGATTCAGCGCTGTGTTGGTGGGACAATATTGTCCAAGCTGAGGGTACCAGGGCAATCGAAAGGATGAGGTGGAGTGAACTGAAGAAGTTGGTGGTCGAGGAATTCTGTCCTCACAGGGAACTCGATAAAATTGAGAGGGGTTCTTGTAACTTGAAGCGGGAACCATGACCCACCAGCAGTACACCACTAAATTCAACGAGATGGCGAGGCTGGTGCCGGATCAGGTGATGCCGGTATCAAGGAAGATCAAGAGGTACATCCAGGGACTGGCGGCTGACATCGCAGACACCTGAGTGCTGCTCAGCCGGGTACCTTTCGATCGGTGGTGGATTTGGCGGGTAGATTTTATGACGAGCGAGAGGAAACTGTGGTGGAGGTGAAGAAGATGAGTGGGGATGGTAAGAACTAAAATGGGAAAAGGTTTGGACGTGCTGGTTTCACTCCAAACAACAAGAAGATGAAGGTGGATGACCATGGGGTGTCTTCAAGATCAGGGCTGAAAAAGTGTGGCAGATGTGGAAGGGAGCATGCCGGTGAGTGCAGGATGGGAATGAATGTATGCTTCAGGTATGGCAAGCCTGGACAGATCGCTAGAGACTGTAGGGCGCTGAAGTGCTATAACTATGGCGGGGAGGGCCACGTGACCAAAGACTGTAAGAAGCCGAGGGCGGAGAGCTCTGGAGCGAAGAAGAAGCCGGAGGAAGGAGGGCAGAGGGCAAGTGCTAGAGCTTACACCATGACCCGGGAGGAAGCCAGAGCTGATCTCAATATCGTGTCAGGTATGTTTCTAGTAA
Source organism: Flaveria trinervia (assembly GCA_025506515.1). NCBI lineage: Eukaryota > Viridiplantae > Streptophyta > Magnoliopsida > Asterales > Asteraceae > Flaveria > Flaveria trinervia. The sequence goes on along the minus strand of CM046445.1, from coordinate 92,078,495 downwards.
ACCAAACTTGTGCCTCTGTATTGTTTGATTCCGATGCTAGTAGGAGTTTTATTTCCACTACTTTCTGTGCTAAGTTTCCTATTAGTAGTAGAAATGTCAGTGAACCATTCGATGTAGAAACCGCTATCGGCAAGTCCACGAGAATTATTGACGTGATAGAGGACTGTGCGATAGAACTAGAAGGTTATAGGTTTGCTGCTAGGTTACACGTGATGCCCCTAGGTGGATTTGATGTAGTACTAGGGATGGACTGGTTAGCAACCTATGAAGCAAACATTATATGTCGCAAGAAGATGATTCGATTAGTTGCGCCCGATGGGAGTTTGGTTACGATTTGTGGAGATCGTGTTACTACGATCCCGAAGATGATTTAGATGGCGGTGGCGGGGAGTTGCATGAGACGTGGATGTAGTGCCTACTTGGCCTACATAAAAGATGTGGATGCGTCGGTACCGCAATTATCTGAGGTGCCAGTGGTGTGTGACTTTCCTGACGTATTTCCGGAAGACTTACCCAACGTGCCACCGGATCGCGAGATTGAGTTCCAAATTGATTTGATACCCGGTGCTCAACCCGTTGCCAAAGCACCATATCGATTAGCTCTGACTGAGATGAAGGAACTCATGAGCCAATTGTAGGAGTTGATGGATAATGGATTCGTTCGACCGAGTATCTCCCCGTGGGGTGCTCCGGTATTGTTTGTAAAGAAAAAGGACGGAAGTATGCGAATGTGCATCGACTATCGAGAGCTGAACAAGTTGACGGTGAAGAATCGGTACCTGTTTCCAAGGATTGATGACTTGTTTGACCAGCTCCAAGGTGCCAGTTGGTTCTCGAGAATAGATCTACGATCTGGCTACCATCAATTGAAGGTGAAGGAACAAGACATTCCTAAGACAGCTTTCCTTACGCGTTATGGACACTACGAGTTCCTCGTTATGTCTTTTGGTCTAACTAACGTGCCAGCTGTCTTTATGGATTTGATGAATTGAGTGTGTCGGCCGATGTTGGATAGATCATTGATTGTGTTCATTGATGATATCCTGATCTACTCGAAGAGCGAAAAAGCATGTCGGTCACATTCGGGGGGTTTTAGAGACATTAAGAAGGGAGAAGTTGTATGCCAAATTCTCCAAGTGCGCGTTCTGGTTGTGCGAAGTTTAGTTCTTGGGTCTTGTGGTGAATCCTGACGGAATCATGGTGGACCCGGAAAGGTGGAGGCGTTATGCAATGGAAGTCACCAAAGACGCCATCCGAGATTCGTAGCTTCTTGGGTTTGGCGGGCTACTATAGAAGGTTCATCCAAGACTTTTCCAAGATCGCTTCTCCACTAACCAAGTTGACCTGGAAAGATGTGAAGTTTGTATGGGGTCAAGCTCGAGAAAGAATTTGAGGAGTTAAAGGAAAGGTTGACTCAAGCTCTTATCCTGTCATTACCCGAAGGAAGCAAGGATTTGGTGGTCTATTCAGATGCTTCCTACTCAGGGTTGGGGTGCATGTTAATGCAGAGAGGGAATGTTATAGCCTATGCATCCCGACAGTTGAAGGTTCATGAGGTCAATTACCCTACTCATGACTTGGAGCTAGCAGCCATGGTTTTTACACTAAAGATTTGGAGGCACTATCTGTACGGGACGAAGTGCACCATTTTCACTGTCCATAAAAGCTTGAAGTATTTTTTGAGCAGAAGGACCTGAACATGAGGCAGAGAAGATGGCTAGAGATCATAAAAGATTATGATTGCGAGATCCACTATCATCCGGGCAAAGCCAACGTGGTGGCTGATGCCCTTAGCCGAAAGGAGAGGCCCGAGCCAATTCGGGTGAAAGCATATCAACTGATCATGACCTCTGATGTAATGAAGCAAGTCAAATGTAACACCCAGTCATTTAAAAAGACAGAAATGAAGAATAAAAAGAAAGAAAACAATAAGTCCAAGTTGAGGGACTAAAAGTGTCCAAAAGACAAAACTTTGAAAAGTTGGTGTAAAGGTGGGCATGGCCGCCCACCCTCACCTCACATCAACATTTCTCGGTTTTAGAGAGAGAGAGAGAGCAGGGGAAAACTCTCGGCTTGTAGAAGAAGAAGAAATCGAATTCAAGGTAAGAATTCGGGTTTTTATGTGTTTATGATGGTTTTATCCCGGTTATGTGATTATGTGCTTATGTGTTATGTTTGTGCTCGTGTTGTGGTGTTTGTGGTGTTGTTTTTAGGTGTTTGAACTCATTGCAAGCGGGTTAGAAAGAAAGAAAACATCTAAGTTGCACCAGGTGAGTTCTAGACCCCGGTTCTTACTTGTTTTAAACTATCTTTGGGGCTGAAAATGTATTAAAAATGTTTTTGCAAAGTTTATGTATGTTACCCGTATGTATTGTGCTTGTTAAATGTTAAATTCTTGAATGTTTATAGGTTGTTCATGCTTAGAATAGTCATGTTAAGCTTAGAACAGATGGGTTTGATGAATGGGTATGAAAACATGCTAAGAACAAGTTACACAGAAGGTTCATACGTCTGAAAATGCCTTAGAAAGATTTAAGTGTATTCCATGCACCTAAACAGTAGCCCATGCGCCTAAGATTACCTTAGAAATGTTTAAGTACAGCCCATGCACCTGAACAGTGGCCCATGCGCCTAGAAGTGTTAGCCGGATGACTAAGTGTAGGGCCATGCGCCCTAATAGTGCCCATGCGCCCAAGTGGCTCATGCGCTTAAGTGCCCATGCGTCCGAATTACGCATGCGTCTAAGTGTTCATACGCACAAATAGTACCCATGCGCCTGAATAGTTCATGCGCCTAAGTGATAAAATGATTAAGTGTTGGCTGATGCGCCGTCATAGTGGTAAAACTCCCAAACAGGGCTCATGCGCCTAAACAGTTCCCATGCGCTTAACACTTAGAAAATTGTATAGAGTTTTCTAGGAGTCTGTGCTTTAGGGTTTTGACCAGAGTTGACTAGGCTTAGTAATGATGATGTTCCATGCATGATATGATTACATATGATGTTCCTTATTATTATTATTGTTATTATTATTATTATAACTACTTATAGTATGTGACTTTATGTGGCATGTTATTATCGTAACGTAAAGTATCTAGTAATAATAAAGTGAAAGAGCAATAAAGAAAAGAAGAGAAACCATAATAAAATGTTAACAAGTCTTGCAAGCTCATAGGAGGGACACGACCGTGTTATTGTTAGCTCAACTGTGCTGCGGGTTAGTTACCCTATTGTGCACATAGGGCCAATCAATTGAGATTGGCAGGACCCTTGTAGCGTACCCTGGGTGATTGGGTCGGCCTTGTACACAGTACACAGAACCCTTTCGGGGGATACAGTTGACCCTTTCGAGGGATATAGATGGCCCATCACTCGTTTTCCATCGCGCACATAGTTGGGGTATTGCTCATTGGTCCACATAGACAGTGAAAGATAAATAGAAAAGGATACCGAGTAACAAGGCATATAGTAGTGAGAACGAACGATGATTGTTCATATAGTTTTGATGCGTGCTCGCATATACAGTACAGAGTTGTATTTTACAGAAAAGAGTATTTTCGTTTACAGCATATAGAAAGTATTTTATTACTTATAAAACTAGAGCTCACTCAGCAACACTGACTTTTATACATTTTTAGTTGGCAGGTAATTATTGCTGAGGATGGCACGAGGGTGAAGCTACTCGGCAGGGAAAGTCTGACATTCATTCGTATTTTATGTGTTTTTGTTTTTTAATGCAGTAGGAAAAGTCTTTTGTAATCAGTTAACGATGATGTATTGCTCAACAACATGGTTTAAATGAAAGGAATGGCTTTTGATAATTATTTCTACTGCTTAAGTTCGTTTAATTGTAATGTTTAATGTTTTAATTGCTATGATTGACCAACTGTGAGGTTTCCAGGAATGGGGCCTTACATCAAAGAGTTTCAAAATGAGGCACTGAAAGAAGATCATCTTAACTCTGAAAGGATGAGAGGTTTGGTGGAGAATTGGGTGAAACACACTTGGTGTAAAAACTCGATTTGGACGAGTGTGGATTCCTCGTTTTGGGGATCTATGTGTAAAGATTATGGATGAAGCTCATAAGACTCGATACTCCATTCACCCTGGTGCCACAAAAATGTATCAAGACTGAAGAATGATTATTGTTGGCCGGGTATGAAGCGTGATGTAGTGGAGTTTGTGAGTAAGTGTCTTACTTGCTTGCAAGTGAAGGCCGAACATCAGAAGCCGTATGGAAAAATCCAACCTTTGGATATACCGGAATGGAAGTGGGAGCACATCACCATGGATTTCATTACGAAGCTGCCGCGTACTTCGAAAGGGTACGATGCCATATGGGTGATTGTCGACCGTCTGACGAAGAGTGCTCACTTCCTATCGATCCGCGATACATATTCATCTGAGAGGTTGGCGGATCTATTCATCAAGGAAATTGTAACTCGTCATGGTGTGCCGGTGTTTATTGTATCTGATCGTGACACCCGTTTACATCCAAATTCTGGAAGAAATTCCACGACACCATGGGGACGAGGTTACATATTAGCACGGCTTATCATCCCCAGACTGATAGTCAGTCCAAAAAGACCATTTAGACAATGGAAGACATGCTTCAGGCATGTGTGATTGATTTTGGGGGAAGTTGAGATGACCACTTACCGTTAGCTGAATTCTCATACAACAATAGCTATCATGCCATATTGGCATGCCACCATAGAGATGTTATACGTAGGAGATCTAACACCCGTTTGTTGGGGTGATATTGGTCAGAAGGAATTGGGGAGCGTCGAGGTAATTCAGGCTACGACTGAGAAGATTAAAGCCTTCACAAAGGCAGCCAAAGATAGACAGAAGTCGTATGCTGATAAACAATGCAGACCAATTGAGTTCCAGGTGGGTGACCGGGTTATGTTGAAGGTCTCACCTTGGAAGGGTATTATCCGATTCAGGAAGCGGGGCAAGTTGAGCCCAAGGTATATAGGCCCTTTCCGAATCATTGCTCGAGTAGGAGAGGTGGCCTATAGATTGGAGTTACCAGATGATTTAAGTGGAATTCACCCGTTATTCCATGTATCTCATCTGAGAAAGTGCTTAGCTGATGAAGACATGATTGTTCCACTGGAAGACATCAAAGTAGATGAAAGGCTCAATTATTGGGAGCAACCAGTGGCAATCATGATTGAAAAGAGAAGAGACTGAGAAATAAAGTGGTTCCCCTTCATGTGCAATGGAAGCACAGAAAGGGATCCGAATCTACATGGAGACTGAGGAAGAGATGAGGCAGCATTACCCTCACCTGTTTGAGGAATAACAGGTTTCGGGGACAAAATCTATTAAGGGGGTGGACTTGTAACACCCGGTTATTTTTTAAAGGAGAATAAAAAATAAATAATAAAAGTAGGAATGCAATTTAACCCAAGTTGAGGGGTTAAAAGTGTAAAAAGGAAAAAGTACAAAAAGTTGGTGTAAGGTGGGCATGACCGCCCACCCTCTCTTCACATCACCTTTTCATCATTCAGATTAGAGAGAGAGCACAAAACTACGGGTTTAAAGAAGAAGAAGAGGTTGAATTCAAGGTAAGAATTCAAAGTTTTTAAGTGTTTTTAATTGTTTTGTGTTTTTTGTCTCGAGTATGTGCTTATGTCTTGTGTGTGTTTTTTGTGGGTGTGTTTTGTGGGTTTCTAGGTGTTTGAACTCATTTGCAAATAGGTTAGAAGGAATACACCCAAAGTTGCACCAGGTGAGTTTCTAGACCCCGGTTTTACTTGTTTTAAACTCTCTTTGGGGCTGAAAATGTATTTAAAACGATTTTACAATGTTTATGTATGTATACCCGTATGTAATATGCATGTTTGATGATGTTCCTTAGGTGTTATTAAGTTGTGCGTGCTTAGAATAGCCTTGGTAAGCTTAAACAAATAGGCTGATGTTTGATTTCGAAATTATCCTAGAACATGCTGAACAGAAGGTTTAAGTGTAATTCATGCGCCTGAACAGTGCCCTCATGCGCCTAGATATTCGTCGTACGACTAAGTGTAGGGCCATGCGCCTAAATAGTACCCATACGCCCGCGATGGATCATGCGCCTAAGTATGCCCAACCGCCCAAACCCCATGCGCCTAAGTGTTCATGCGTCCGAGGACCATACCCCGAATATTGCCCATATGTCTGAATGCTCATGCGCCTAAGTGTTGAAACGGTTAGTATTGGCTGATGCGCTGCATACTGATGAAACGCCCAAACAGGCTCATGAGCCCAAATAGTGTCAAACGCCTAAACACTTTATTACAGAATTTTTGGGAGTCTGTGCTTTTAGGGTTTTGACCGAGGTTTGACTAGGGCTTATTAATGCCGGGGTTCATGCATTATTATGATTGCTTTATGATTGTTCTTTATTATTATTATTATTGTTATTAGTATGTGACTTTACGTGGTGTGTTTATTATCGTAACGTAAAGTATTACTACTAATAATAAAGTGAAAGAGCAATGAAGAAGAGAAGTGGAACTTAATTTAAATGTTACAAGTCTTGCAAGCACATAGGAGGTGCACGATCATGTTGTCGTTAGCTTAATTATGATGTGGGTTAGCTATCCTATTTTGCACACAGGGCCAGTCAATTGAGATTGGCGGACCTTTGCAGCGTACCCTAGGTGTATGGGCCAGCCTTGTATATAGTATTTAGAGCCCCTTGTGGGAACAGAGGGCCCAACACCATTTCCCCCGCGCACATAGTTTAGGGTATTGCTCATTGGTCCACATAAACAGTGAAAGATAAATATAAAAGAGTACAGAATAAACAAGGCATATAGTAAAGAAATGAAGCATTACCTCATGTATAGTTAATGCGTGCTCACTATAAAGAGATGAAGTTTTCATAAAAAGAGTATTTTTATATGTATACCTACAAAAAGTATTTTATTACTTTTAAAACTAGAACTCACTCAGCAACACTGACTTTTATACATTTTCAGTTGGCAGGTAAATATTGCTGAGGATGGCACGAGGGTGAAGCTACTCGGTAGGGAACTGATATCCATTCATACCTATTATTGCTGTTGTTTTGTAATGCAATTAAACAATTCTTTTGTATTCGGTTAAACAATAGTGTATTGCAGAACAACAGTGTTTTAATGAAATGAATGGTTTTTGGTAAAATAATTCCGCTGCTTAAGCTTGTAAATTTATAATGTATAATGTAGTTAATACTATGAATGACCAACTGTGAGGTCTCCGGGAATGGGGCCTTGCACGTACCTTCGATGGGTCAAAGGTAAATATAAAGAAAGTTTTTAAAAGTATGGTAGTAAAAAAAATATATGTAATCTAATAAGGCTACAAAGGATGATTTAGTGTTCTTTTATTGTTTTAAAGGTAAGAGTATTTTTGTGAATGTATCTAACATGTCATAATATTATGTCTATATATTATTATTATTATTTTATTATTATTATTATTATTATTATTATTATTATTATTATTTTATTTATTTATCTATCATTATTTTTTACATTGAAAATGGTTTCATGTTATTTTTTCATTATATTTTATATATTTTTGTCATTATTTTATTGTGTTTTACATTACATGTCACACAGTGATATTATTTTAACAATGTGTTTTTAAAAATTATCATAACAAGTGTTCAACAATGACTAGGAGAAAAATACATGACACATTGTCATTATGTTTTATTTTATATGATTTTATGTTATTTATTCATTAATTAGTTTTATATTATTATTATTTCTACATACTAGAGAGGAAGGTTATTCTAAGAATATTTTTTTTCTAGGAAAGCTAATAACACATTATCTTTCTCAAATTGTGCTATCTATTTCAAACATTGTGTTGTATAATTGAATTATGTGAGGTCTTATATAAAATTTATGTCATTCGATTAAAACTTTTATTCTTTTTATAAAATTTATGTTGTCTGATTGTTTTTTATACAGTAACATTTTAAATTTATGTTATAAATATTGTACTAGCTTAATCTGTTTTTTTAGTTATGAGGGTTGTTTATCATCAATAATAGATCTAACTATAGGTCGAGATGATTCTACACCGCGTGGAATGGGTTTAATAGGTGTTTGTTTGAGCCGGTTTTGATGCAATTAAAAATCATTTAGAATACTTAGGCAAAAGTTAGTTTTTAATTGAACCTGCCTAGCCACGCGGTGTAATTTTACCATTATGTTTTTCATAACTCATCATTTAAAAAAATATAATTATTGTTAAAAAACATAATAACAAGCGCAAATCACAATGAGCTAAAAAATAGTTTTTCTATTTTCATATATAACGATGCTATACTCGTTTTAAAGATAAAATATGACCATTTTAATCGTGTAATTTTATATAAAAAAATAATGACGCATATAAATGTTACGATTGTTTAAAAAAATTAAATATAACATCAAAAATTTAAATGAGTATACCTATAACATTTGAACAAACATTTTACTCCAAAATTAATATATTGATTAAGAATATATAGTTACGTTTTTTTTCTTTAATTTTCACTACAATTTTACACTGCACATAAATTTTATTGAACCTTACGTTAGTAGTAAACCAAAATATATGCATTGGAATAAGTATTTCACTACAAAATTTTGGATTATTAGCGGCGACAAGTGCCGCCGCTATTACCCATGATTGTCGCCGCTATAGCCTTTGGCGGCGACTTGTTGCCGCTAATTAGTCGTCGCAAATAGTTTGTCGCTAATGATACTAAGTTGAGTTTCTATGTCAGTATCATTAAATTGTTTTGGAGGGGCTCTGATCTCGGGTTCTCTATTAAATTTTAAACTTGTTCTCCACTCATGGTTAGCATCTAAGAATCACCGATGACCAACATATAGAATTTTATTTGTAACATGCATAGAAGGAGTGTCTTCGTTACAAGTCGAGCATGCTTTGTAACCCTGCCTGCTCCAACCTAGTAAACTACTACGAGCTGAAAAGTCGTTTATAGTCCATAAAAACGCCGCTTTCATTGTAAAGAACATGTTTGCAATCGCGTCTTTAGTATGGACACCTGACACCCACAATTGCTTAAGCTCATCCACCAATGACCTAAGATACACATCCATGTCCTTCTCGGGTGATTTAGGACCAGGAATCAACAATGACAACATAAATAAGGACTCTTCCATGCATATCCATGGAGACTGATTATATGTTGTGGTACAACTGGCCATGTGCTATAAGCCTAACTCATGTTACCAAATGGATTAAAACCGTTGGCTGCAAGACCTAGGCGAACGTTTGACGGTTCCCTCGAGAAGATCGGGTACCTTATGTCAAAATCTTTCCATGAGGTACCATCAACAAGATGATGCATCATACCCTCTTCTGATCGTCCTGTACTATGCCAAATCATATCTTTTGCCGTGTGTCTTAAAGAATACAATTGTCATAGTCTCGGGGTTAAAGGAAACCATCATGACACCTTGTGATGTAACTTCTTACCCTTTGTATTTGTATCGACACAGCTACTCTCATTACAAACGAGACATTTTTATAACAAAAGATTTTCTCCCAGAGAAGAGCACAGTCATATTTACACACATGTATCGACTCATGTCCTAAACCAATCTTTTTAATGTCCTTTTTTCTACATAATGAGAAGGGGGGATTTTATTACCCTTAGGATGTGAAGATTGTAACAACTCGAGAAGCTCATCAAATGAGCTATAGTTCATTTATTCTTCACTTGATATGCATAAGCTTTGCTAATATATCAAGGGAAGAAAACTTAGCACAACCTGGATATACTTTTGATTATACTTCCTCTAACAAGTTCTCAAAATCATCATGGATACCATTAGTCTCCTCCATAACGTCTTCGATGACATCAACCATTTCGTTTGTTGGCACAACGTATCTACAACTACAACTTCAGGAATTAAACTTTCACCATGGTAGATCCAATCCTTGTACAACCGGCACATGCCCCATATTTCAAAATGTTATTTCATTTTAACCCACCCTAATAATACGGTATTCTGACATTTCATACATGAACAATAAATTTGGCTATAGTTGTCGGTTAGTTTTTCGCACATGTCTATAAAAGAGTTGAGTCCTTGTTGATACTCAGGTGATCAACGGTTCGGATTAAGAAGCCAACTCTTATCGACAAACATGATTAGTGGATGAAAAATTATCTAGGAAACATTAACAAAAAGTAGGACAACGGATTGAGAATTCATAATGGTAGGCTGCTATACCCACTTTTTTAATACTTTATGTCATATGTGAACGTGTATTACATAATTGTTTGTTTAAGAAAAATTCGGTAGCATTTCCTCTTAGCTCCCAAGTATATAGAAATATATACCCGAGGAGCAAAGAGAAAATGACAACCAAATCTTTCTTACACAAACAATCAAGTAACACACATTCATATCCTAAATGAGATATAATATTCAAAAAGCAGTCCCAAAACGGAGACAACCAAAAATTGATTACTAAATCAATTTTGGACAGGTATTTCTAAGCTCGTTGTGATTAGAATAAAGTTGTGAAACCTAAAAGCTAATAATACATAACAATTAATAACATATAAATAATTTTTAATCAATCAAGTAAAAATCAAAATCTAAATATTTTTCAACCATATAAACAAAAAATGTACATGAAATGCGTAAATATATCTAAACCATTTTCAACTAAATTTTAAATAACTAAATACCAAATCCATCTACTTCAAACCTACAACATACATAAATATATTCCTAAAATAAGTATAAATTTCATATACTCATATTATCTTAATATTCACCATCTTGAACTACACATAGTACCTAACTACATATGTTTTTATTTAACAAACTAAACATCAACATCTAAACATCTTTCGATTAAGTAAACAAAAAGTCTAGATCAAATACCTAATACGCCTAAACTCAACTAAAATTTAAGCACCAAATTCTATTATCAAATCCATCCCCAAAATACATAAATCCATCTCAGTAGTTCATTGTCTTCAACATTTTTCAATCATACATTAACAAAACAACCACACCTAAAAATTACACAAGTCCTACTAAAAATTGAGTTCAACCTACTAAATACACTAATCTAAACATGTTTCATCCATACATTAACATAAACAAACATAAATTTGTATTTAAACCAAAAAAAATTTACCTTCTAATTTGTGTTGAAAACTAAAGGTATTAGCGGCAACGGTGGTTGAGGAAGATGACGACCGGAGGTTGAGGAAGATGATGACCAGAGGTTGAGGAGTGATGGTCGCGGACCGATGGTCGTGAAATGGTGGCCGCCGGAGTTTTAGCAGTGGTGGTTGCGTCAATGGAGGTGTGGTGTGGAGGGAAAGAGGAGAAAAATGAGGGTAATCCCGATTTATTGGGTTGCAAGTCGCCGCTAAAAGTGTCGCCGCTAATGCTTGGTTGTACGATTAATAACTAACCGTTTGATCTATCGCACATTCAATGGCCAGATCTAAGTTTAGAAACTCCAGACGGATCGTTGACCAATAGCGGCGACTGTTACCGCTAATGGATGTCGCCGTTAAAGGTCTCAGTAGCCACTAAAGGTGTCGCCGCTAATGGCAACATTTTTTGTAGTGTTACACATATAAATTATAAATTATTAAACATATACAAACAACAACATAATTATAACATTCATATAATCACATGTAACACCTGATTATTTATTCATTTTTTGAAGCCGACTAAAGAGAAAAAAGAAATAAAGTCAAAGTCGGGATCAAACTCGCTAACAAGAGAAAGTCGGGTGAGTGGAGTATATAAGGGAGAGGGCAGCCCTTACCCTCTCCCCCACACTCACAAATCAGCCAAAGAAAGAGGAGAAGAGAGAAAGAGAGAAAAAGAGGAAAAGTGTTGGTTCGGGTTGGTTCGAGTAACCAAAGTTGTTGAGAAACGAGTCAAACCGAAGCTCTACTCGTCGTGGTCGTTTGTGTGAGTTCTAGAACCCCACTTTTACTTGTTTTCTAACGATTTTGGGGCTGGAACACATCTGAAATCAGTTTTTTTGAGTGTGTGTATGTTGACCCGTTTGTGTATGTGTATGTGTATGTGTATGTATGATGCTTTGTGGCTTGATTGTGAGCTAGAGTGTGCTTGAATGGTGTTGTGGTATGCATCCCTAAGTTTAGGATGGTCGATTTGGGCTTAAAATGGGTTTAGATGAGCTTGGAGGCCGAAAACCCTCGGGTGCAGTCGGGATGAACTGCATTCTTCATCAGCTAGGGCTAGGCGACCGACTGGAGGCCGAATGGAGGCCATACGGCTGATTAGGGTGTGATTGGGGTCCATTCGCACGATTGGGGTCCATTCGCACGATTGAAGGTCCATTCGCACGATTGAAAGGCTAGTCGCATGGAGGTCATGCGACTGAAGGTCCAGTCGCATAAGTGCTCATCCGCATTAATCCCATTCGCATGAGGTTCATCCGCATTGTCCATTCACACGACCGAACGTTCATTCGCATGGGTATTCATCCACATTAGTTCATTCGCATAGTGTTCAGTCGCATTAAGGCCACGCGACTGAAGGGTGTCCATACGCCCGAATAGGGCTGTTGCACCCGTGGGAAGCGTAGTTTGACTTCTGACTTTCGGGAGAAAGGGCAGATGTAAGTTTTGACATAAAGGTTTTCGTAAGAGCATGTAATATGACGATTGAGGCCTTAGAGAGCATGTTGGGCATGACGATGATGATGTTGCATGTTTAGGCTTGTTACGTATGTATGATGTTGCCCTGTATGATGATGATGAATGTGTGTGAAATGTTCCTTATTATATGTATTTATCTTTCTTGTGGCTTTAACGTTTCATGTTAATGAATGAATGAAGTATTATGTAAGGTAAAGTGAAAAATAATGAAAGAGGAACATAAAGCAAGAATGCATGCATTATTGAATGATGAACGAACGAAGGAAAGGCTTGCAAGCACATATATGAGGTGAGCAACCCTGTTGTTGCAACAGACTCGGATACTATGCAATCGTTAGGATTGCAATGAGGTGAGCAACTCGATGGTTGCAAGAGACTCGGATGGCGTGCCATCGATGAGAATGGCAATGAGGTGAGCAACCCTGTTGTTGTAACAGACTCGGATGGTATGCAATCCTTGAGACTGCTATGAGGTGAGCACCCCTGTGGTTGCAACAAACTCGGACAGGCGTTATTGCGAAGTTGCCATGAGTGAGCAAACCTATGGTTGTAGGAGACTTGGATAGCATGCTATCGTTGAAATTGGAAATTGGGGTGAGCAACTCTATGGTTGCAACAACCTCGGATAGCGCGAAGTCGTTGGGATTGTTAATGAGGTGAGCGACCCTGTTGTCGCAACAGACTCGAAGGAATGAAAGTATAAATTAACGAAAGATTTTGTATGAAGAACGAAGTAGAATGAACGTAAATGAATAATCGGAATAATGTACAGAACAGGATCTTGGTCATTCGACCTCAGTAATCGTGGCTGAGTGCCACGAAGAGGGTAAAGTCTAACCGATCTAGATTGAGAAGTGAACGATAATGTAACACGTTGAATGAGCAAAGTTAATGACGGAATGATGAGATATACTGATATTATCTGTATGTACGTATGATGTATGATCACGAACGATGTAAAGTAAAGTATGTTTTATTTATAAAACTAGAACTCACTCAGCAACGCTGACTTGATGTGTTTCCAGTTGGCAGGTAATGATTGCTGAGGATGGCACGGCGACTACTCAGCTCCTTTTGGGATGGCATTCTTTTGATTGATGTTTTTGCATTGTAATGCGAATAACTATTTTGTAATGAATGTTGTATTAATTTGCAAAAGCATTTACATGGAAATGAAAGATTGTTTTAGTTTTCCGCTGCGATTTTATGAAATACAAATGTAATTATACGTTTTATGTGCGATGAGAACCCAGCTGTAAGAGTCCCGGGAACGGGGCCTTACAAGTTGGTATCAGAGCCAAAGTTTAAGTGAAGTGGGAAATTTTCAAAATAAACCTTAACTCAAACTGAGAATGGGACGGAATAGGAATAGGATGCCAATCTGAGTAGCTGCGTGTCATCAGGTATTTTCGTGAAGTTAACTAGTTTTATGTGCGCATGGTAGGTGGTTATGTGTTGTATGTAGATTTAAATACCAATGTAGTTAGGACAGGTAATGCTTGGGGTATGAAGAGTAAAGTAAGTGGTTAATCACAACTGGCCACTGTAATTAGGGACTTACTATACTTAACATAAACCGAGCTGGTCCCTTGAATGAACCGTGTGTGTCGGCCTATGTTGGATAAATCAGTGATTGTGTTTATTGATGATATCCTGATTTATTCGAAGAGCGAGATTGAGCATGCCGGTCACATTCGGGAGGTTCTGGAGACGCTGAGAAGGGAGAAATTGTATGCTAAATTCTCCAAGTGCGCGTTCTGGTTGCGCGAAGTTCAGTTCTTGGGTCATGTGGTGAATCCCGATGGGATTATGGTAGACCCGGTGAAAGTGGAGGCGGTTATGCAATGGAGGTCACCAAAGACGCCATCCGAGATTCGTAGTTTCTTGGGTTTGGCGGGCTACTATAGAAGATTCATCCAAGACTTCTCTAAGATTGCTTCTCCACTAACTAAGTTGACCTGAAAGGATGTGAAGTTTGTATGGGGTCAAGCTCAAGAGAAGTCGTTCGAAGAGCTGAAGGCAAGACTGATTCAAGCTCCTGTGTTGACATTACCCGATGGAAGCGAAGATCTGGTGGTTTACTCTGATGCTTCCTACTCAGGGTTGGGGTGTGTGTTAATGCAGAGAGGGAAGGTTATAGCCTATGCATCCCGACAGTTGAAAGTTCATGAGGTTAATTATCCCACTCATGACTTGGACCTAGCAGTCGTGGTCTTTGCACTAAAGATTTGGAGGCACTATCTCTACGGGACGAAGTGCACTATTTTCACTGACCACAAGAGTTTGAAGTACTTCTTCGAGCAAAAAGACCTGAACATGAGGTAGAGGCGATGGTTGGAGCTTATAAAGGATTATGATTGTGAGATCCATTACCATCCGGGCAAGCTAATGTGGTGGCGGATGCCCTTAGCCGAAAGGAAAGGCCCGAACCGATTCGGGTGAAAGCTTATCAACTAATCATGACCTCTGATGTGATGAAGCAAGTCAAGGAGTTTCAAGATGAGGCATTGAATAAGATCATCTTAACTCGGGAAGAATGAGAGGTCTGGTTGGGGAGTTAGGTGAAAACACACTCGGTGTTAGAACTCGATTCGGTCGTGTGTGGATTCCTTGTTTTGGGGATCTACGGGTGAAGATAATGGATGAAGCTCACAAGACTCCATACTCCATTCATCCTGGTGCCACGAAAATGTACCATGACATGAAGAAAGATTATTGGCGGCCGGGTATGAAGCGTGACATGGTGGAGTATGTGAGTAAGCGCCTTACTTGCTTACAGGTGAAGGCAGAGCATCAAAAGCCGTATGGGAAGATCCAACCTTTGGATATACCAGAATGGAAGTAGGAGCACATCACCATGGACTTCATTACGAAGCTGCCACGTACTCCGAAAGGGTACGATGCCATATGGGTGATAGTTGATCGTTTGACGAAGAGTGCTCACTTTCTACCATCCGCGAGACGTATTCATCTAAGAGTTGGCTGATCTGTTCATCAAGGAAATTGTAACTCGTCATGGTGTGCCGGTGTCTATTGTGTCTGATCGCGACACTCGATTTACATCTAAATTTGGAAGAAATTCCACGACGCTATGGGGACGAGGTTACATATTAGCATGACTTATCATCCCCAAACCGATGGTCAGTCAGAAAGGACCATTCAGACATTGGAAGACATGCTCCAGGCATGTGTGATTGATTTTGGTGGAAGTTGGGATGACCACCTACCGTTAGTCGAATTCTCATACAACAACAGCTATCATGCCAGCATTGGCATGCCTCCATATGAGATGTAATACGGTAGGAGATGCAGAACACCTGTTTGTTGGGGTGACATTGGTCAAAAGGAATTGGGGAGCGTCGAGGTAATCGAGGCTACGACTGAGAAGATTGAAAAGATCAAAGCCTTTATCAAGGCAGCCGAAGATAGACAGAAGTCGTATGCTGATAAACGACACAGGCCGATTGAGTTCCAGGTGGGTGACAGGGTTATGTTGAAGGTCTCACCTTGGAAGGGTATTATCCGATTCAGAAAGCGGGGCAAGTTGAACCCAAGTATATAGGCCTTTTCTGAATCATTGCTCGAGTGGAGAGGTGGCCTATAGACTGAGTTACCGGATGAGTTAAATGGAATTCACCCAACATTCCACGTATCTCATCTAAGGAAGTGTCTAGCAGATGAAGATATGATTGTCCCATTGGAAGATATCGAAGTAGATGAACGGCTTAATTATGTGTAGCAACTAGTGGCAATCATCGATCGACCGAAAGGAGAAAAAGCTAAGGAATAAAGTGGTTCCTCTTGTGCGTGTACAGTGGAAGCACAGGAAGGGATCGAGTCAACGTGGGAGACTGAGGAAGAAATGAGACAGCATTATCCATGTTTGTTCAAAGAATAACAGGTTTCGGGGACGAAACCTATTTAAGGGGGGTGGACTTGTAACACCTGATTATTTATTAATTTATTTTGAAGCCGACTAAAGAAGAAAAGAAATAAAGTCCAAAGTCGAGGGATCAAACTTGCCACGAGACAAAGTCGGGTGAGTGGGAGTATATAAGGGAGAGGGCAGCCCTTACCCTCTCCCCCACACTCACAAATCAGCCAAAGAAAGAGGAGAAGAGAGAAAGAAGAGAAAAAGAGAAAAAGTGTTGGTTCGGGTTGGTTCGAGTAGCCAAAGTTGTTGAGAAACGAGTCAAACCGAAGCTCTACTCATCATGGTCGTTTGTGTGAGTTCTAGAACCCAACTTTTACTTGTTTTCTAACGATTTTGGGGCTGGAACACATCTGAAATCGGTTTTTTTGAGTGTGTGTATGTTGACCCGTTTGTGTATGTGTATGTTTATGTATGATGCGTTGTGGCTTGATTGTGAGCTAGTGTGTGCTTGAATGGTGTTGTGGTATGCATCCCTAAGGTTTAGGATGGTCGATTTGGGCTTAAAATGGGTTTAGATGTGTTTGGAGGCCGAAAACCCTCGGCTGCAGTCGGGATGAACTACATTCTGCATCAGCTAAGGCTAGGCGACCGACTGGAGGCCGAATTGAGGCCATACGCCGATTAGGGTGCGATTGGGGTCCATTCGCATGATTGAAGGTCCATTCGCACGATTGAAAGGCCAGTCGCATGGAGGTCATGTGACTGAAGGTCCAGTCGCATAAGTGCTCATCCGCATTAATCCCATTCGCATGGGTATTCATCCGCATTAGTTCATTCGCATAGTGTTCAGTCGCATGGAGGCCACGCGACTGAAGGGTGTCCATACACCCGAATAGGGCTGTTGCACCCGTGGGAAGCGTAGTTTGACTTCTGACTTTCGGGAGAAAGGGCAGATGTAAGTTTTGACGTAAAGGTTTTCGTAAGAGCATGTAAGATAATGATCGAGGCCTTAGAGAGCATGTTGGGCATGACGATGATGATGTTGCATGTTTAGGCTTGTTACGTATGTATGATGTTGCCCTGTATGATGATGATGAATGTGTGTGAAATGTTCCTTATTATGATGTATGTTATCTTTCTTGTGGCTTTACGTGTCATGTTAATGAATGAATGAAGTATTATGTAACGTAAAGTGAAAGATAATGAAAAAGGAACATAAAGTAAGAATGCATGCATTATTGAATGATGAACGAAGGAAGGAAAGGCTTGCAAGCACATATATGAGGTGAGCAACCCTGTTGTTGCAACAGACTCAGATATTGTGCAATCGTTAGGATTGCAATGAGGTGAGCAACTCGATGGTTGCAAGAGACTCGGATGGTGTGCCATCGATGAGAATGGCAATGAGGTGAGCAACCCTGTTGTTCTAACAGACTCGGATGGTATGCAATCCTTGAGACTGCTATGAGGTGAGCACCCCTGTGGTTGCAACAGACTCGGACAGGGCGTTATTGTGAAGTTGCCATGAGGTGAGCAACCCTATGGTTGCAGGAGACTCGGATAGCATGCTATCGTTGAAATTGGCAATTGGGGTGAGCAACTCTATGGTTGCAACAGACTCGGATAGCGCGAAGTCGCTGGGATTGTTAATGAGGTGAGCGACCCTGTTGTCGCAACAGACTCGAAGGAATGAAAGTATAAATGAACGAAAGATTTTGTATGAAAAAACGAAGTATGAATGAACGTAAATGAATTATCGGAATAATGTACAGAACAGGATCTTGGTCATCCGACCTCAGTAATCGTGGCTGAGTGCCACGAAGAGGGTAAAGTCTGACCGGATCTAGATTGAGAAGTGAACGATAATGTAACACGTTGAATGAGCAAAGTTAATGAATAGAATAATGAAGATAATACTGATATTATCTGTATGTACGTATGATGTATGATCGCGAACGAATGTAAAGTAAAGTATGTTTTATTTATAAAACTAGAACTCACTCAGCAACGCTGACTTTGATGTGTTTCCAGTTGGCAGGTAATGATTGCCGAGGATGGCACGGGCGACTACACAGCTCCTTTTGGGATGGCATTCTTTTGATTGATGTTTTTGCATTGTAATGCGAACAAACTATTTTGTAATGAATGTTGTATTAATTTGCAAAAGCATTTGCATGGAAATGAAAGATTGTTTTAGTTTTCCGCTGCAATTTTATGAAATACAAATGTAATTATACGTTTTATGTGCGATGAGAACCCAGCTGTAAGTGTCCCGGGAACGGGGCCTTACATTACAATTAGTAGTTTGAAAGATTTTCAGTCATTATGTACTCCAGTAATAGGTTACCTTTGCACAAGCCAACTCCACGATGAGAATGTTATGTTTAGTACTATTGGCCATGGTTTTGAAAACCGGACCGGTCCGACCGGTTGGACCGGGAACCGGACTCCGATCCGGTCCGGTTCGGTGTTTAAAACCGTTTTAGTGTTGAACCGGTGGTCGGACCGGTTGAACCGGTTTTTTTATATATATTTTTATTTTTTTGTAATTTTTATATATATTTATAAAAATATTTATAATTTTATCCAGTTCTTATATACGGTCCTACCGGTTGAACCGGTCCGACCATCGGACCGGTAAGACGTCCAGTTCACTGTCTGGTCCGGTTTTAAAAACATTGCTATTAGCCCAATTTGTCATCATTTCTTTTGCATCGAATCATTGAACGATTTAAATTTATACGTGAGAGTTCATTATCTACTTAATTTTTGGTTAAGCTATCTGTAATCTCTTGTCTTAAGTTCCCATTTTTTTTCAAAAAATCTACGGATCATTGAACTTGAATTTGTAATGCACTTATCGAGAATTTATGCGACAGAATTAAGATCTTACTTTGACTACAAAAGTATAATATTTGTTTCATTAACTGTTGTGGGTTCAAATGAAAATTAGTGTTTTAAATTATTTATATATATATAAAAGAAATTATATCACCTATCAATCTTAATCAAGAATTAAAATCAAATTAAAGAAACAAAGTTTATTAGAAAGGTATTTTAAAAATAGTTGTTTTTTTACTTTATTAAATTCCTATATTTTTATAAATACTCGTAAATTTTACATACGACTTTATTTTCTTATAAAAGTTACATCATAAAAACAAACTTTATATATATATATATACATATATATATATATATATATATATATATTATATATATATATATATATATATATATATTACGCTTTTAGTCCATGTGGTTTGACAAAAGTTACAGTTTTAGTCTAATAGTTTATTTATTACCCTTACAGTCCAGTGATTTTAGGGTATCTTTCAATTTCAGTCCATACTATTAACTTCGTTAAAAATTTCTGTTAAGTTTACATGAAATGATAAATTTACCCTTGTGATTACAAATACAAAAAAATTACTCAACCCAAATAAAACCCCACCCACCCTACCCTACCATAATCTCTCTCTCTTTCTTTCTCTCTCTCACTCTTCTCTCTTTCTTTCTTTATATCACCTGCCACTGTCAATTAGGTTTAGGGTTTTTCAATTTGGGGTTCTTTAAATAGATTTGGGGTTTTTGGATTAGGTGAAATCAGCATGTGGTTTATAGGTGTGGCAAGCGGATTATCGGGTTTCTAGTATGGAGTAGATTCTTGATTTCTTTTAATTCTTTGGTTGATATGCGACGTGTTGAAGGATTATTTGAGTAGATTCTTGATTTTGATAAATCTCTATTGATTTTTGTTGAAAACTTGATCGTTGATGATGCAGATTCTTTGACCACATCCTTTATCCATGAATTTTGTTTATATGTGATTAGTTGAATGATGGTGATGGTGTTGAGCGTAGATGATAGCTTGATGGTGGTGATAGATTTATGATGATGATGGTGGGTGTGATGATGATGAAACCCTCAAATCAAACTAGAGGGTCTACAATGGTAGTGGTTTGGAGGGAAGGGTTGCTAGGGTGGTGGTGGCCCTGGTGGAGGTGGCGGTCAAGGAGGTTGGTGCAAACGCCGGTTGAGGAGTGTGGTGTAGGCGGTGGTCCAGGAGGGTGCTGCGGGCGGTGGTTAGGGAGGTGGTGCAGTCGGCGGTCGGGGAGGGTGGTGCAGGCGGCAGTTTTAGATGGTGATGGCGAGCGATGGTTGTGGTTGTGGTTATGGTCCCCCGAGGTGATAGTGGTCTAGGGGTGCCAAATTTGGCAGTGGTTGGTGGGTTATAGGTGGTGACAGTGCATGATTGTGGTGGATGTAGTCACCGGAGATGATGGTGGACTAGGAGTGCACCTTTGTGTGTGTGAGAAAAAGAAAAAAGAAGATAGAGAGAAAGAGAGAAGAGGGAAATATGTTGGGTAGGGATGGGGTTGGATTTTTATTAAATTCAAGGGCAAAATGTTTTTTTACAATCATTTAACAGAATAAACACTAACAGTGTTAGTGACTTTGGTGAAATTAAAACAAAACTTGAAACTATTGGACCGTTAGTGTAATAAATGAACTATTGGACTAAACCCGTGATTTTCGTCAAACCTCAGAGACGAAAACATTAATTTATTCATATATATATATATATATATATATTTATATATATATAATTTTTTAAGCTCATATATGATTTCTGCTCGTAATTGTGTCTTTTTGCTAATGATAATTTCTAAAAAATATAACGATGAGGTAATATTTTTGTATTTATAGTATGTGAAACACAATGATAAATTAACAATCAATCTAATACATTAAAAAGAATGATAAAATAACACAAAATGATACAAAATATAAACACACAAAACATAATCATCGTATTTTTTATTGTCATTAGGTTATATTAAACATTATTAGTTTTGAAAAATATACCAATGAAATAATCTAATTGTATACTTATGATGGTAAAAACACGATAATATATAATAAGTTTCTAAAATCTATAAAAAATAGTAATACAAATAACAAATTGTGTTATCCATACATGTGCTATGAGTTTTTGAAAATATATAGGTGAAACAATATCATATACTTCTAACTGTACAACACAAATAGATAAAAATTAATATAATTTATAAAAATAATCATAAAATAATACAAAATTTCTTAAACTTAAAACACGATGATAAAAAATGTGTGAAAAAGTAAATTTATAATATTTGACACAATAAATGTATTAGACACAATCACTTAATTTATTTGATATAGTGACTAAAATATTCTCCCTTTTAAAACAATAGAATAATAAATGTCAAACACACAATTAATCTTATTCTTTTTACATTAAATATCATATTTTTAATAACACTACCCATTTTTGTTTTGTATTTTTTGAAAACTTTGTTAAAAAGTTAAGTTTCCATAGTACTTAATATATAAAAGTATTTATATACTAAAGTGTATAATCATAATTTACTTTAATATATTGAACAAAAGAGAGTAACTAAAGTAATTTGAGTGAATTGGAATATATTGTATTATTTTGTACTTTTATTTAATTGAAAAAATTAGTACGAAGACTTAGTTTATACATTGGAGTAAACTTTTGTAGTTCAAGCATATTCTTATGAAATTACACCATTTTACTACGTTGAACTAGATAAGTAATTATTTGATTCATAGGTGGTTTAGGATTTTACTAAGCATTTTAACACAATTTTTTTAGTTTTTGTACACATACGCAATTCGCTAAACATCATGCAAAATGTATGTTGAATTTATTAACGTGCCTACTACCTCAACATTTTAATGTCAGGTTTTACATTGAGTGTCATGAAAGCCAACTACCTAGCTATATATATGAATAAAGGCTTAACTTATAAGTGCTTAGCAAAAACCTAAATCACCTATAGTTCCAAAAGATTTACTAAATACACGTGTATGAAAACATCTAGCATCAAAAGTCGATCTTCGATGGACAATAAATAGATGTTAAATAGTCTGCAAATATTGTAACAAAGCAAAGACAATTTTTTTAAATTTTTTATAATTTAATGATAAATATAGTAATTGATGATCTTATGATAATTTAAGACCGGGGCAAGCAATTGATCATATTTGCATACTGAATATGAGGTATGGGATGAAATAAAACATTTAGAGAGTAGACGTACCGTACAACAATGCAACTTCCAAAAAGAAAAAAAAGACACATTGTCTTATTCGATATCAATTGTTGATCAAACCATAGTCTTCCAATTGCTAATCAAACAAGAAAATGAATGACATATGGTCAAAAATAAGCAAAGATTTATATACACATCTTAAACCGTTAACTATGTTTTCCCCATGTTCTTTAACTTAGAGCTGGATTCCCATGAGCTAGAAGACATTGAAAAAGGTAATGACAAGAGTGCATTAAGATATATGATCATGTGTTCTTACTAGTGTCATGGACGGCCATTGGCAGGTTGTTGGGACGTTGTGGTGGTGGTGGTGGTGATGATGTTGGTGTTGGGTGGAGTGGTGGTGGTAGTGGTGGTGACAACTCGCTCGCAGGAAGGACACATGGTGAGGGTAGTGGCTGGGGCTTGCATGTAAAATGGCTGGGATGTTTTTAAGGCTCTTAATTCTTGAAGCTCCTTCTGCAATCTCTTGTTTTCTTCTGTTAGAGTTTCACAACATGTCTTTAGATACTCACAGTCCACCTCTGTCTGCTTTAACTTTGTCCTGCATGAATGATATAATGAGTTACTTCAAATTTCAAAATCTTCTTAGTTGGTCACTTATATATCTTTCTACTAGAACTATAAATATATAAAATAGATTATATTATATTAAAACAATGTTCATATTCCAAAATTGTCTTAAGAATATATGAAGATGAAGCAAGATCCCAAGAATAAGTAATTATGGATAGATGTAATAGTAATTCACTCAACAATGCATTATGCATGTCTTTTATTAGAGCGATGGTTAATATTTTCAGTTTCACTTTTAGTTCTTTTAGTTACATTGTATCTCTGTTATGGTTACTTGTTTATTTCTGCTCTAGATGATCCTCTTTTATATGAGAGCACTGTGGGAGCTCTATAGTATCTTGTCCTAACGCGACATGAAATAGCTTATGCGATCAACAAGATTTCACAGTTTTTGAAGGAACCTCTCACCCTCAACAGGTCGTTGTTAAACTTATTTCACAGTACCTCAAGTGAGCATTTATCAAGTAGGATAACTACTTGGAGATGTGTCAGATTTTGCCATGTTTGTTTATTCGGACGTAAATTGGGCTGGATGTCTTTGATGAATTTTGGTCTATCACTTGCTACTGTGCTTTTCTTACACCCAATTTTATCAGTTGGAGTTCCAACAAATAGCACGTTGTTGCTTAATATACAAAGTTGAGTATCGCGTTGTTTCTCATACAGCTGCTGCAAAGATTCGATAGATTATATTGTTTTATAGGAGCTACATGTTACTTTTCTTGTCCACTTACTTAATGATATGACAACATCGGTGACACCTTTTTTACAATTAAATCCATTGTTTCATCATTGTATAATACACCTTGCCTTTTATATGATATATATGGTTCTCGCTAAGTCTCTTAATGTTTGCTATGTACATTTTTCTGTTGTATGAAATTTTAACCAAATTGTTGTCTTATACTCATTTGACATTTTTTAGGATCAAGCTTCACGTCGCTTTGCCCTTTTAACATGAGGAAGCATGTTATAGTGGTAGTTAGTTCTTTAAGTTAGATTGTTATTTATGTTGATCAATTTTGATTAAGCGCCTACTTAGGAGGCTAATTATTTTTCTTCCTTGAGCATATTACCTAACATTTTTCATATTTGTATGAACTTATAGCGAGCTATATATCATAAAAACATCCACCACATAATAAGCTAGCTGGATTAAGACTACCATCTTCATCAATATATAAGAGTAGTTGTTCTTATTACCTTGCCCTTCTGTTTTGAAACCACACCTCAACTTGCCGTGGACGAAGATTAAGTTGGTTTGCTAAAATTAGCTTTTGTTTCTGCATAAAAAAGTTTGTTAAAGTAAAACATTAATAATACAAAGAAGAAAACGCGCGCAAACATAAATACATGTATATACAAGGATTTTCTTTTCGGAACTAATATTACGTGATAACTGTAAAAGAAACGTATAAAACGCTTCAACGTTGATTTAAGATCTATTTGGTGACACTCTTAAAATAATATAACACAAGAGGGACAAGGATTGAGACTAGGGGAAACCCTATTATGAATATAACATAGTATTGTCTCGGTGTCTTGACTATATATAATTGACATTGAGTAAGTGAGCATGCTTTTGTCTTCTCGAGAATGCCCCCTGCTAGTAAAATGGTTCTTTGTATATGTCTAATTTACATTGAAAAAAATGTACATGATATGATGCAAACATGCATACGTGATGCGACCACTTAACTTTTTCATAATGCGTCCAATATATATATCAAATTTAGCTAGGGTTCTACATGATGTCAAGTATTGATGTATTAGATAATCTTAAATCTGTTAGAAAGACTTACAGGATTGAGGGTATTGTGTTCTTTGAAGCTATCTTCAAGAAAAGCGGATTGTTCTTTAGTGAGTCGTAGCTTCTTTCTACCCGACCCATTTTCATCTTCATCGCTAGTTCCACCATACGCTCCTCGTCTTGAAGATACTCGATGATCTCTTTCTGAAACATCAACTAAATAATCCATATTTCCTCTTATGAAATCCATATCGGGTTTTGTAGATGGAAATCTAGTGCTACTAGTGCTGCTCTTGAAAATGGAAGAAAAATCCATCTGAAAGGGTGACGTGTCACTATTACTGTCGTTTGGAGAAGACTGAAATGGGGCTGGTTCTTCTCCATTGTCGGGATAATATATCGCTGTTAGTGGTTTCACGTCAAGCCCTTTTGCTAGTTTAGTTTGGGAACTTGTTTCTCCTGTTACTGTTTAATTAAGGTTACAAAGATTAATGTACAAGTTAGTATAAAAATATAACATAATAGAAATTGGATAAACTGAAGTGTAGTATTGGTACATGAAATATTAAAGTGTTCTAGTAAATACTTAAGTGTCTTGCATGATATTGTTATGGGATGTTGAGAATAATCTCCACAAGAATAAATTCACTCACTATATGTAACAAGATTCATCAAAAACTAGCAAATCTTTTATGAGGACAACAAACTTGTATACAAAAAAAAAGATTAAACATTCATTTTCTGAAATAACCATATCAATCTATTCCCTTAATTAGCTTATATATACCCTTAAATTGATGGTGGATTAACAAAAATGAAGTCGATGCTATGGTTTTTGAACTTTTGGAAACAAATATGGGAATTTAGATCTCTTATGAGTTTGTGGTTGTGCTTATCCAAAATAAGAAAAAGTCATTCTTTTCTAACAACAAAAATAAATCTTGAAAAATAGATAAACAATTTTGGTAGGATGGATACAAGAAAGTATAGAGAGTAGGATTACGAATTTGGGAGAGCCATGGAAAGGGGCGGTGAGAAGGTGGTGGTGGTGGCGGTGAAGATGGGCGTAGAGATGGCGAGAAAGGGCGGAGATCAAGCTGTAAAGGTCGTGGATCCGACGATGAAGACGAACAGTTTGTTTTATCATCATCTTCAAAGTTCTTGTGCTGATTATCTTGACTCTGGCTATTGCTTCCCAAGATCATGCAAAACCCTAATTCCTTCGGTTTTGATCCACTTTGATCAGCGATCGAAATCGCCTTTGATGTATCTCCTAAGCTTAGAGCAAGCTCCATTGTTTCTCTTTATCTCTAGAAAACCTGTAATAATACACAGGAAACTTTTATAAAGATGAGGGTATGGTGTGAGTATTTATGGAAAGGAGAGTTTCAAGAAAGACATCTTTCTTCAGAAGTTATGTGAAAAATTATTTGATCTTTAAACAAAGCTGGTCTCGGCATAATCATTTGGTTTTGGTGATATATTGTTTTCTTTAAACCATAATATCCTTAAAAGTTAAAATATATATCTTCTTTTATCATCTATTTGAAGTTGGATAATGAGTAGTTAGAAAAAAGGTAGTTTTAGATTGGATTACTTTGGTAGGGATCGATTGTTTTTTTCATTGTGTTTCTTTATATTTCTAGTTTTTGCTGTTAAATATTACACAAGAATACCGTTAGATGTTGCTCATAATACCATTTAGATTATGATAATCACATGTAATAACATGACTAATCTAGTATTAGCTAAGGTGGTGATCAATATACGTGAGGGGCCGACGACTACTAGGAAAATTACTACATTTAATAACACTTTTAATCCATTGGTAAGTCTTGGTTTTTTGTTGGTAAAATACAAAAACCAGCAACGTTGTGATCATTAATTGGTTGAAGCCAAGCCTCATTATGAGCATGTGTTTCTATCTTTCTAGCTTAAGATAGAAAAATGGTTTACTCTCATCCTTACTTTATGAATGAGATATTAGTGAGCACGTTTGTTTTTGATGGTTTCTTATTCCGTTGATTATATTTGATTTAACTCCCCATTCATAAATTACCTTTATTTCCATTATATAGATTAGTATGCCTTTGGTAAGTTTTTTGATGTTTATTTCGTAAGCTTTCTTTTCATAACATAGGAAAATAGCTGTTGTGTAGATGCTTCTTATGATTTTCTGTATAGGTTTTTGATATTTGCAATGGGTATCCGTTCACCGGTATAGCCTTATATTTAGGGCTACAGTTGCCAATAATCTTGTATTCAAGTAATTGCCCATGCCCTTTTGCGTTTACATAGGCGTAGTTATTTAATTTTAAAATATTATAGTGTACTAGCTTGTCCCTTTGCAATCTGTATATATATAGAAGGAAGACTTGGTCTTTCATTTCATTTTTACTTAGAATTTTACAAGAAACTATATGATAGCGGTAGCGAGCCCCCAAACAACAATTTAATTGAAGTAGTCGTTAAAGCTTCACTTTATGAATCGAAACCAGTAGGTGAAAATGGGTCGATAACAATGAATGGGTTAATACCCACATAGGTCAAAATGAACTAATTAAAGCCCCATGATGGAGGTTGAACCCATACAACTTGAAGAGTTCACATCCAACACCACCTTTAACTATTTTCACAATTTTTTGTTTACATATATGTATTGTTTTTATAGCTGTACTTTTAGCTTTTAAGATAGTAATTTAATTCTTAATTCTCCTATATGTTGGACGTGGGTTAGAGGAACAACTCTATATGTAAGCAACTTGAGTTTGTAATGAGGAGGTGGTGAATTTCATGATCAGATTTTGTTACTGTGTTTTATCCCTTGTGAGTAACCGGTTTTTGATTTTCCATTGTTAATCCAAGGTAGCAACTTGGGTGGTGTTCTTTGGAACCTATATTTGAGTTTAGGTGGTGATAATCTGTATCCTACACTCAGTTTAGGAAGCTCTTCGGTTTGAATTAGGTGGTGAATCTGTATCTCTTTCGATCCGTTATTTATCTATTTGTTTAACTTCAATTTTCTATCCGTTTACTACCTTGATTTGCTATCACTATAGCAAGGGAATTCAAGATCTTGGCCAAGAGAAGTGTAAGAATAAAGGTTTTGGCCTTAGTTTGTACGTTGAAAGAAACACCACAAACTATCATTTATTGTATAGTTTATTTTGGTTCTTTGATTTGTTATTTTCGTAGCTTGAATACAAATACATCACTATCCATTTAAGAGTGTGGGTGATTATATATTTATTGGGTGGTTGCTAGCGTAAGGATAGATCTTGCTTGGTGTGTATAGCGGTGTTCATTAACTTGACGTTTGAAATTCGTTCGATAAAAGTTCAAAAAGTTGCACATTCGATTTTGGCTTGGTTGTAAATGAGCAAACCGTTTGGTTCGGTTTGTAAACAACTAAACATGAGTAAAGGTAAGTTTGTTCGTTACTCGGTCGGTTTCGCTTGAATTATTTTTAAATATAACTTTTATATATTATATATATGTAACATGTAAATTTGTTTAAACATTGAATAAGTAGATGTTTATAGTCTATGGAAAGGTTTTGAAATGGTCGCAATGGAGGTTGTAGACATGGGTTTTACCGTCGTTTATTTGAGCTCGAGTTAAAACTTTACTTGTCTTTTAAATTTCTATTTTGTTAAGCTTATTTTGTATATTTTATTTTGTTACATTGTTGGGTTTGAGTTAGAGCTTGGAACTTTTAAGTAAATGATTACTTTTGTACTATATATTGCACTATGTAACTGAGCTAAACCGAGCAGTACCAAGCACTCAGTTATAAACCAAACAAATTCGAGCAATCACTTTTTGCTTGATTTCTTAAATTTGAACTGAACCGAGTGTCTCGGTTTGTAAACAAACCGAGTTTGAGCAAGCATTCGTTCGATTCAGTTCGATTCGTAAACAACCATAGATGTGTATCATGTTGGTGAGGAACATATATGTGTCCTTATCTTCTAAAAGCAAAAATTCACATCAAAGATTGTTATATTTATTATCATACTATGGTTGATTTTACAAATTTAACTTTCATACGCATGATCTCGGTGGGATTTGTTTCAAAAAGGATCTAAAACTACTATTAAACAATCTTCTGTTTCAAAATGGTTTCAAGAAATATGTTGAATTCCAAAGAGACACACACATACACATACACAAACACAAGCGCATATGCATACTGACTGTGTTAGAGAGAAAAAAAATATTTTTGCAAACTTTAAAAATTAATTTCTTTCATTGCTTACATGCATTAAAAAGACAAACCAAAAATTGAATATGTCACAAAACATAGACGGACCAAAATCTAAGCAAAAATTAAAGTCCAACAAAACTTAAAAATAAAACAAAAAGTAAAATAACTCATAAAATAAGTCGTTTCTAGACCGAAACAATGACCCAAACCGCCTACGGCATTTGTGAAAATGTGTCACCGGTCCAACGGTTGTTTCAACTGATCACATGCTCAAAACGGAAAATTTTAGCCCAAGTTATTGTTATTTCAGTGAAACCACTTTTGACAAATGATCTTGTGCCTAAAAAACCCACACCACATACACATACACATACACACAAATCAAATCATCATAAAAAATTAGTAAATTCTTAAATATACATCTAATTCATCACAAATTCAAACCTAAACCAACTACATTTTTTACCTTAATTAAGATAGTAAAAGAAAAAAAGGAAAGCAGATAGTTGAATGAGAGAAAGGTTCCTAGTGCATAAGAGGACGACAGGAGAGAGGTCGCTCATGGAAAATCAAGAATTTTAACACCTATAAAATTATGTTTGACAAACTAACTTTTTGATCAATTTTTAACTTATTAAAGGATAAATAATTAATTTTGAGAAATTAATAGGATTAACATTTGAAAAGTCAAAAGTTACATGTTGACAAAATAAACAATCCCAAACATGAGTTAAGTTTACGACAGGCACACTTTCAATTATAATCTTGTAACTACCGACGGATTTTAGACGACCTAAATTTACGTTGGTTCCCCAGACGATATTCTTTTTTCTTGTAGTGGTTATTAGTTACTAGTTATGTAATTTTCTGGAAATGAAAGAACCATCTTTGTTAAGAGTTATCAAATATAAAATTGGTTTTCAAAACTTCATGATTCATCACTAAGGTAATAACTAATAAGGCAAAAATCGTTCGATGCAACATATGGAGTCGTCTGAAGAGTATCAACATGTTGAAAAAGATTTATCTGTTGGTAGGGTTGCAAACGAATTGAACGAACACAAACAAATCCTTGTTCGTGTTTCTTTGTTAAGAAACAAAATTGTTCGTGAACTATTCACGAACACTTACCGAACGAGACTTTTTGTTTGGTGTTCGTTCGTTAAGAAAATAAACATGTTCATGAACAGTTCACGAACACTTAAGGAACACAAATGAACATAAAAAAACAAAAAAATACAAACAACTATTCATGAACATGACTTGCACAAATAAACTCATGGACACAAACAACGGCTTGAGGCCATAACTTACGGCCCTATGATGAGCCGTCCGTGAACCCCGTAATACAGAAGGTTTGGCCATCTGGTTGAAGGTAGACCATAACCTATAGCCTAGTTACGGTCTAACGCGATATTTGAATGATTATTTTAAATTTTAAATCCTATTTAAACCCCAATAATTAGGGTTTTATGGGAGATGTTCCTTGAGTCCCAAAAACAACTTTTTGGACACAAATTTAGCCCTTAGAACCTCCTCTAATCATTCCAAACCATCAACATTCATCATCAAATCAAGATTGAAGACATAATAAAGATGATGAGTGGCTAAATCGTTCGTGGTTGCTTTCGGGTGGATAGTTCTTGCCAAGTGAGACAGTTAGTCATGTTTTAAGGTTTTATGTTGAACACTTTGTGATTAAATGTAATTGAATGTTTTGATTGAGTTAAACAATTTGTTTATAAAGAAGGTTATTTGGTTTATCATCAATTCGCGGGTCCTGGATTGTTAGCTCATTAAAAAAAGTAAATAGCTTGATATAGGTGAATTCGTAACTTCATAAATGAACGAATCTTAAAAAATTGTCACTTGGTTATCACTTCAATCAAAAGCGAAGATCTTGAGTCGTGTTTATGCAAACCTAAGTTACACTTAATAACTGTTGATCTTATAGAACTTGAAACCCGAAAGTGATTGTTTTCTCATTATTTATTAAATTCATTCCAAACTTTATTCATTTTTGCATCATTTAAAGTCTTAATTTTTAATTATGAAGTTTGTCTTTAAGTCAATCGAGTCATCTTGTTAAAAACTTTTCATATATTTCATTTGGAGACGATCCTACTTACCTTTATATAATAAAGATAGCTAAGACCGATATAATAACTTGTTTTTTATCTAGTCTCGACAACTAGATCACATACTTGTGCATAGTAATTTATACTAATAAATCAAAATACCTAAAAATCATATTATATTTTTTAAATGTCCACCTAGGATTTTTACACACGTTCCTAATACAATAAAAATTACAAGATTTTTTTAATGAGAGTTAATTTGTAAAATTAATTTAATTCCAGCTAACTATTGTTACAATTAAAATAATTTAAACATAGTAATTTTTCAAGAAAACATTTTTAAAATACCTACATTCACGAAATCAAACTCAATTGTAATACATGAATATCAAACCTCGTTAATCATGCATCTTTTAGCCTAATCCATACTGAAAAGAAAAGGTAGACTTTCCATCGATCATTTGATAGAATTAAGTTTACACAATCAAGGTCATGACAATTAAGAGAAGTATATATCAAGAGAAATATAATAAGTCGATATAACGGTAAAGTTTTTAGCTTTTGAATCCTAGGTTTTAGAATATCAAGCAATTAAAATTGGAAAGGAAAGGGTTAACAAAGTTTTTTTGTGATTACTATAAGATGATGGATTGAAAAGATATCTTATCTCATGCAAATAATATCAATGGAAGGATATACTGTTTGTGTTAAGAGACAAAATGAGTAGATATTGCCATGCTTTCTTCTTTTATTATATCTAATCATGATTAATAGCATCATTACAGCCATGATCATCATGCATCATGCATATTTCCCTGTTTAATTTACTTTCTTTGACCTGAGTTGCTACTCAATGCTGGCCAATGGTGGGACACTTTAACACACAGATCTGAATAAAACATCATGACTTTTGCTATGGACTGCCATAATTGTACTCATGTAGTTGTGTTATCATGGTATGTTTCTCTCCAGATTCTCACATGATGTGTGTTTAAGATTAGTTTATATTGCCCTAATCAATTCAATCACTTGATACTCCACTCATTAAGGATATATCACTCATATAATGATTTATAATCCAATCAATCTTTCTAAAGAATACTTGGCATAATCATTTGGTATTTAGTTTCTCAGACATATCATGTAGTGCTTCAAACTTTGCCTGGTATCATTTACTGGATTTTTGGTGTAATATGATATAATTTAATTATACTACTTATATCTATATGAAGCATGGTAATTACTACTCAAATTCTTTGGTGTAATTTGATAAATATTATTACTACTTATACTTTTATAAATCATTGTACGTAATAATTACTATAACATAAAATTCACTAGGATAATATCACAACTAGTTTTACGAGAGAACTTTCATTTTCTGTGACCATAAAGATGCAATAACTCCCCTATATAAAAAAAATATTAGATTGTATAATCAGACTAAGGTTTACTATCATGAGTCATAAGTCCCGTTAGGTTTTTAAGTTTCTTGTGATATCTATATATTCTAATTTAACTATACTAAAATAGTTTTTTTATATTTTGAATTAAGTTTTGTTATCATCATCATTTTGAATAAATTTTGTTATCGGTCATTGAAGACTTAAAGTCCCTTATCCTAAATTCTTTTTCTAGAAAGTGTTACTTCTCACCCTTGTTAGGAGCAAACCCAAGAATATTTTCCTCTAAGGTTGGTTATTTTTTCTAGTCCTCAAGTATATTTCAACACATGTCGGAACTTTTGCTTTAGATCAAGTTAATTCTAAATGAGCGACAAAACTATGATTTCATTAGAAAATGTTAAAAAACATTGCATTTTTCGTAGTTGACTACAATTTTCATCTTCTAAAAAACCGTCCCATGCCCGTGAAAATAATAACTACCAATCTCATACTCGATCTCATACCCGTCCTAAATGTCTTCGGTTTCAGTTATTCCCATCGGCCGGTTCAGGTTTAACTGTCATCCCTACTGCTAGCCAAGAAGTATCACCCATTAATATCTTCTTGTTTAAAATAGTATCAAATATAGGGTTTAATTTTTAGTAGATGACAGGAAATAGATCTTTATCTTTGTAAACAATTTGGATTTTAACATTTATCTTTACTGATTACATTAGACAACATTTATGTATGTGCTTTGTTTCATATTGTTCATTTAGTCTAACGCTTGTTAGTTTGAAACGTTAAGTCAGTTTAAATGGTTATCATACAAGGATAAATAGGTAAGAAAAATCCACGCTGCATAATCCAAAACAAATAAGCATATAATGACCAGTAAAATGTTAAAACCGGCGAATAATACATCAAACAAGTTATATATTTTTTATCATCACTTTTTAAAGCTAGTTGATAAAGAGAACATTGTATCATATTTTTTATTAATAATAAACTCTATACATTCAACTTGCAACATACTACAAAATTAACAAAATGTAAATTAATTTATAACAAAATCATTAGCATTGTCATTAACAAATGTTTTGAAACAGACAACTAAAAACTAGTTGTTCCAATCATAAATGTAGGATAATACAAAATAACAAAACAC
This sequence comes from Flaveria trinervia, assembly GCA_025506515.1. Classification (NCBI taxonomy): domain Eukaryota; kingdom Viridiplantae; phylum Streptophyta; class Magnoliopsida; order Asterales; family Asteraceae; genus Flaveria; species Flaveria trinervia. Next base: position 92,044,664 of record CM046445.1, on the reverse strand, counting down.
ATAAAAATCTAAATTAAATTTATTCTTGGCTCGTGCAAGTTCTCTAATTGTATAATTTATTATCACTACAAGCGGTAGTTGTGTTTTTCTTTGACAATCTTCCATTTATTCTTTTTTTTCATATCTTTTAGTTATAAAACAAACTTTTCCTTATCTTTTTGGCCTTTCTATTGTTTTTTGATGGGTTGATGGAGTGATTGCCGTTAAAACTTGGCCACATAGACTTATCATTAGTGAGGTTAATCATAAAACTGTAAGCATTCTATCATATCTCCAACATACTTTTGGTTGTCTAACTTGTTGATCATTCTTGTCATATCTCATATTGTTACTATTGCTTGCTTGCATGAATCCTAATATGTCGATCTTAAGGTTTTATTGATAAGAAAATATAAAAACTGTTTGAGGTTTTATCTTTTGGTCTCAAGGTTTTATTAACAATATTTTCCAAACACGTTGATTAGTTTTTGAGTTATATATGTCAACTGAAGGTTTTTTAAACATATATCATGTGATAATCAGGTTACATAATTTAATTATGAAAACTAACAACAAATATACTAAAGGATTAAAAAAGAAACAAATCACGTACATAAAGAATATCTAGTATAATTAATTAAAAATAAAGGATGAAAAGTACAGTTAGTTACAAAATAAAATTTCTTTTATGTAATTTACTCTTTATTTTCCAAAACCATTTCTTTAATCTTTTTTACTTTATTATATGCTAATTGCTCGTGTATGTTCTATAGATTGTTTGATTATTTGCAATAAATATTTTGAAATTTTTCTTGCGATGTTTAATGTCTCATTTTCAATAAATAAAAACCTATAGAAAACATAGTAAAAATATTGTATATTTATTATACATTTCTAGTGAAGATTCATATATTTTTATTATTATCTGAAGTTTAAATTGATTTATGTTTTTATTATGTTTTAATTAATAAATAAAAACCTATACAAAACAATTGTAAGAATATTGTATATCTATTATACATTTGCTAGTGAAGATTTACATATTTTTATTATTCATCTGAAATGTGATTTGATTTATGTTTTTATTATGTGATTTGACTCGTTTTTTTAACAGCAAAGCAAATTTTTATTAGAAGATGCTGCTAGCAAGATGCTAGAGCACATACCACCAATTACATCAAGTTGTACATATTAAAATTACACCAATGCTTCCAATCTACATTTTTCAACCGTGTTCTATTCTTAATCCACAAATATGAATTAACCTTTATCTCCTCCGCTACTCTTGCAGGATTAACCGGTCTTCCGTTGAAAATCAAGTCGTTTCTAGCCTTCCAAATATACCACCATGTTTCCATATATATGCAATGGATAACCATTCCTATCTTTTGGCAACATCTAGAATTGTGTAAATCAACTAAAGCTTGTCTAATGATCAATGGCGCGTACCCCAAACCTTGGCACCATGAAGTTATTTGACACCATATGTGTTCAGCCAAGGGACACGATACTAAAATATGATCAACTGACTCAATATGTCCAAAACACAGACTGCACTCTGTGGATTCTAACTCCACCTCACGCCTTTCTAACTCCGTCTTGACAGGAATGCTATCCAATCTTGCTTTCCAATGAAAGCATTATCTTTAATGGAACCCCCGAAAACCATGGCATCGGGCATAAGTCCACAGGGGGACGGTTGGATTCAATAATCTTCCGTATAGCTTTTACGAAAATGCACCGGAGTCGTCGCCCATCCAGGACCACGAATCCTCTCCTTCACCTTTTTTAAAGATCTGCAAAACAGACTCCAATTGAGCTAATTCATTTTTCTCAACATTGTTAAGCACTTGTCTCTTCCACTTCCATCTCTTGATCAACATATCGTCATCATTAACCAATCTTTCGCTCACCAAACATGTCTTATCTTTTTCAAGATCAAACAAACGAGGAAACTGTTCTCTAAGGCAACCAACTCTCACCCAATTATCCAGCCAGAATGCAATTTTATCACCCCTTCCTACCTTACCCATTATAAGCATATCAAGATTGATATTTTCTTTCTGAAACTCCTATCAATGAGGACGATGATTTTCCAAACTCCATTATAAGCATATCAAGATTGATATTTTCTTTCTGAAACTCCTTATCATGAGGATAATGTGACTTGACTCGTACCAAACAGAATAGAAAAACTAACAGCTAATGATAATAACCAAACATTGAAAATTTCTAACAAACATGAAAAAGTTTCCAAAAGCTATCACTGGTGGTTGATAAGATAATACCATTACAGAAAACCCGTCAATAAATCACTTGCACATCACCGACAAAAATAACAAAAACCAAAAAAAAAGGAAAACTAACTTTTCTAGTGTTCGTCGATATTATTGACTGTCAGAAATCAAAACCTAGACAGTAGGATGAAAACTGAATTTTGAAGCTCTGAACTTATGAAGCATTCTTTAGTTGGGCTCATGCCCAATATAGTGAAAAGACAATCCTTTTAATATTAGTTTAAACCAATAATCTTTAACATTAAATTCTTAGCATCAAAAAAAAATGTTAAAAATTGAATCAGTGATTTTTTTCAACAATAAGTTTCCTCTTAAGGGGATCGGCAATGCGGTCCCAACAAAGAAACAAATAGGTAAACTCAATTAAAATAACATATATCCTTCGAAAAAGAATCGTATATTTTGCCGTTAAAAAAGAACATAGATTAAAACTCATGTCCCGAGACTCGAGAATAGTTTTAGAAACAGTTTAAGGCCCAATAATCAATAATCAAAAGTGCTTGATTATTGTGCTTCAGTTGGGCTCAAACACAACTTTTAATTCTTTCTTCCTAATTTTATATTTGCTAGGTTTTGTTGACCTTTGTATTTTTTTAATTTTTGCAATTGTTTTTCTTTTTATCATTTCTAATTTTATTAGTTTTCTTATTTCCAGGTTTTGATTTTTTAATCTGTTTTTGTTTAAACAATTACAAATTTCAATACCTCCGTTTGAGTGGTGTTTCTAAATATACAATTGTTATTCACGAATTTAGATACACAAAAAAAACTGTTATTTCTGTCGCGCAGCACGGACATCCAATGTTAGTTTTAATCATTTCACTATATTGATCTTTTTTTCCGACTAAAATTGAGTAGGCTCAACCGCTCAAAATCAGATTCACCAGGCCCAACATAGAGCCATGTTGCAAAGGCCAAAAGCCCAAATTGACTAAACGAAGCCTAAAACATTTGAGTTAAAAAAAGGCCCAATTAAAGGAGGTCCATACTCCATATCTTGCATGTTGAGTGACAATTAAGAAACATATCATTAGGTTATGATTTTTATAAAAAATAAAATTTATGGTTTGGTTATGACTATATGTATATGAATAACCCATTTAAAATAATAACTATTGTATGTATTATTTTCTTATTTTAATTCTATACTAATAAATAAAATTCTTAAATGACATGTGTTACTCTCTTGTATATCTCTCTCCTATTAGTTATATAAATTTTTTTAGTTGTTTATATATATTTTATGTTTTTTATATCTCCTATTAAATAACTTTTATAAATATTTCAATAACGTGAATTATATTTTAAAATAAGTTAGGTTTGTTCATAAAATATTTTTGAAAATTACAAAATATAGTGTATTTTTATAATGAATTGTGATTTTTCTCCTTATGGTTTGGTCACATTAGTTACTTTCATTTAATTTTTATTTTATTTGCATTTGACTTTCTAAGGTTTTAAAAAATTATTTTATTTCAAAAAACCTTAACTCCATTAATTTAAAATGTTAAATCATCTTTCATTAGAGGGGTTATTATGTAACTTTGCATATAAAAACAAAATCCTAATTTATGTAGCGTATTGATGTTAAAATTACATTCACATGTTCTTTTTCCATTCACAAAACATAAATCGAACATTTCATTTTCAAACATTTTATCATGATTGAATCATGAGATGTTCGCATAATTGGTTGGGGAAGGAGAACGGACATCATTTATTATGGCGGTCAAGAACCAATTTCGAAAGGATTGTAAACTACAAACTATCATCTCTAGTCATCATCTCTTCTATATCGTGATTCAATTCCACTCGATTATGGTTACGTAATTAAAGGATGTTGCTTTGAAGTTTAGAGGATAATTTTGTCAATTTACACGTTTAACATTCTAAACTAACGGACTTAACTTTTTTGGATAAAAATGGCAATTTTTTAAACTATGGAGAGCCTAATTCAAAAAAAAACTTTTTTGAATGAAAATAAAAAATGTGACTCAACCATAGGAGGAAAATAACAATTCACTCTTATTTTATAAAACATTTCTAAAAGTAACTATATAATGCTTATAGAATATGCATTAATATGTAATGAAAATCTTTATTACTGAGAGTAAAGCCTTACATTTAAGTAACTTGTATAATACACTAGGTTTCTAACATAGTACTTTATATGCTAAAAAGTTTTTTCTCATAATTGTTTCTAAATATAATTTGATTGTCGTTTATTATCCAAGATACAACTGTATCGATTAACAAATATTACCTTGAAACTACGAGCATTCAAATCGAGTAGTTAATAGTTTATTGACCATTAAAAAAACCAAATTCCCTAAGAAGCTACTTAACTAATTTTATATCCATCTATTTGCCAGGAACCTTAATGCTATAATGCTATCACTATAACTTGTTAATATAAGTAGTGAATGCACGACCAGCTAAAATATTCTAATATTTGTTCTACATTTGTACACACTAAATACTTATAAAAAAGATAGTTAATTTGGGGAGACATTTACATCAACACAGGACAACTTGACCTGTACCAAGCTTACCCATTTAACCCGTTATCTAACCTAACATTTACACTAAATAATCAAGTTTTTATCACTAAACAGGAATAGCATATATTATTAAGTACTAATCAATACATATATTGAATATGAATGATCATTAATAAAAAAATAAAGAAATAAAAAACTATAAACACGTAAAATATAGGAATTGTAACTTTGCAAGATAGACATAATATGGTATCATTAGATACTCAAATATGGGGGAGATAAGCCTTATCGGAATTTGATAATATTAATTTTAAACTGTCACAAATCAAATGCATTGGCCAGATTAACTAAGCACATACACATCACGTTTCTTGCAATATATAATTATTACCAAAAAACATAAAAAATGAGTCCAACTTAAATATAAAAACAAATAGTAAAATCTTAAAACACTCAACTTTGTGTAGCTTGATGTGTAGAATCTTCATCAATTTTGTCATATGTATCAAGTATTGATGAATAACTAATGGCACCATATTCAAAACCACATGATCACATCTCCTATCATACATATTACTAAGACACCTAAGAAGAGTGTTATAAGTGAACAAAACCTAAATTTTAGTAACACTATTCTAAATTTAATGGATGAAAGGCAAACAACATAATAAATCCCTCCTTTGAAACAAAAAAGTGATTCTACATTAGAAACTATCAATTAAATGATTAATTCTTCTTTGGATTTCTCCAAAAGTTTAAAGTTTGTATGCAAACACTAAAGATGATCTTACGTTAACAAATTCAAACATATAAGTTGTTGGATCAAGAAGAAAGCTAATGCAACCAAAACTAAGTCACTTAGATAATTTTTGGTGCTGCATGCAAAGGCTTCCGAAGCTTAGCATGGAACTTCTGAAGGTTGTAGAGTTCTTCCGAAGACAAAGTGAAAGATCAACTTCCGAAGACAAAACTCTACTTCCGAAGTCAAGTATATACTTCCGAAGTTCAAGCCTTGGAAGAATAAACTGAAGACCACTTCCGAAGTATGATGAAAAGAAGGAGTCTCCAAGCCTTGGAAGAAGCAGCCTCTTCTGAAGTATAAGTGGCTTCGGAAGTACTTACTCTTCCGAAACCACTTAACCTTTGGAAGACACTGCTATGAACCAGTGGACACAAGTATGGTCTCTAACACTCCGCTGCAGACCTCTGATACTGTATGGCTTCTTCCTAAAGAGCCATGCAGTTGACCATACTTTATTCCACTGTTCACCTTTTTATGATAGTACAAGTTACCAACTTTAGTTGGTGACAAAAGGTAAGTCAGGGACATGTCCTGACTGCCAAATCTCAGATAAGACTTTATCCGAGATACCTTAAACTTTAGTCTTGTAGTATAGACTTTAGCTATAGGATCCCAGCTGGTATCAAAGTATATTCGGCTGTAGGTAGTATTATATATAGGTTCTCTTTGTAACTCATAGTAACAACTGCTTGCAAGAGTCTTGTATTATTGAGTTGAGAAGCAATATAAAAGTACCTTGAAAATTACTTCCTGTGTTCTTTATTACTTTCTATATTGTGATCAACTCTTACTGATTATATCTTAACCAGAGTGTTGTTCTAGGTGAGTTTGAGAGAAAAACATAAGTGTTTAGTGACAAACATCAATCCTGCAATTGGTATCAGAGTATCTCAGGCTCTTGATTGCGTGATCTAACCATCCAAATCAACCTGTTTTTCACTCCTCCCTACAACCCACTCACTCTAATGGCCTTTAATAAGTCCGAGGTAGAGATGAGAACCATAACAAAGGCTCCCATCATTACTCCTAAAAATTTCAGTTCTTGGAGCAAGAGAATGGAAGGCTTCATTAGATATCAAGACAACAAGATGTGGAACTCCATTGTCAATGGCCCGTATAAACCAAAGGTGGCATCACCTTGTGGAAACGGTTCCATGATAGAAAAGGCTGTGGAAGATTACTCTGATGAAGACAGAAAGAAGATGGACATCGACAACAATGCCATGACCATTCTCAGGACTGCAATACCGAACTCCATTATGGTGGGATTCGAGCATTGCATGACTGCCAAAGAATTGTTTGATGCACTTGCTCAGATGTACTCAAGCTCCAATGACTCAAAGAAGGAGTCGCTAAAGCAGCAGTTCGAGAACTTCACTCATATTGTTGGAGAGACCCTCAGCCAGTAGTACTTCAAGTACATGGATCTTATCTCTTCTCTTTAGTCTGTGAAGATTACTCCTAAACTAGAGATCTTACTAGAAAGTTCATGAGTGCTATTCCAAACGAGTGGACATTCTACTGTGTTTCCATCAACAGGACAGAGAACTTAACACTCTTACCATGACTGAACTCTATGGCATCCTTGATGGATATCGCCTAGAGATGGAGAGTAAGAAGGGCCACCAAACAAGCAGATCCATGAGTCTTCCTGCTAGCAATACATTAATGGTTGTTGAAAGCTCATTATCCCCACAACCTCAGCATTACCTGACTTATCAGCAGCCATCCTGCTCTTCTAGACCTTACATCACTTTTCTTGAGACTCCAAGGTCTTAACAGGATCAACACAACTCCTTTCAGGAAAGTTATGCCTTTGTCTCAGGAAGTGGACAATCTGGTGATTTTCAATACTGCTTTGATGATCTTGAGTGTTTCAGTCCAGATGATGTAGAGTACGTGGACATTGTCCAACAGATGGCTCTTTTAACTTACAGAGTGAAGAAGTTCTTTAAGAGAACTGGAAGGCACTTCCCTTAAAACCCAACTTCCAGTAAGTTCAGGTTTGACAAGACCAAGGCAAAGTGTTACAACTGTAACCAACTGGGTCACTTTGCAAGGGAATGCAAGGATCCCAAGGCAATCCGGGAACCCCACAGGCCTTCACACATCCCTCAACCTCAAAGCCCGCTGAGAAGTCAACTGAAACCGCTACAATAGCTCAAGAAGTTGACTGGCGCTTCATGGTACAGGATGTGACTCCTGTTCAAGCTCTCATGGCCGGAACAGATGATGCCCAGGTATATGAACATCTCTGTACTCCAGCCTGTATAGCTAAAGTTAAACTCTATCAGGATTACAATATGGAAATCAGATCTGATATTGAGTTTTTAAATATCTTAAAATCTGATTTTAAAAGAGCTGAATCTGACTATCAAAAGAGAATTGAGGAGTTAGAGAAAACTGTGTCTCTTTTAAAACATGAACACACCAACTACAAGACTCAAATCAAAGATCTGATATCCAAATTGTCTGAGGCTCAAGCCCAGCTTGTCACTGCTAAGGCTCAGGCCAAGAAGCATGCTATCTCTGAGCAAAACTTCCAAGCTATTCTTGCATCATCCTCCCACTCCAAACTCTGTTATCAGAACAAAGGAGGGTTGGGAACCAATGAAATTGCTCCACACACTCCTATGAGTCTATTAGACAGCCTAGATGTCATACTGAGGAACAAGAGGTTCCAACTGCTGACCCTTCCTCATTAGAGTTGAAGGATGAAGCAACAATAGTGGTCACCACAGGGAAGGAACAGGTAGATGTACCCATCTCCTCCTGTGAAGAACAAATCCTAACTACTAAGGAAAGAAGAAGCAGAGCTAAAGCTGCTAGGAGAACTGTCAAGAAGGTGGCTGAGTCCAAGTAAAGATTGACCCAAAGCAAAGGGTGTCTTTATCTCAGCTGGATTCCAAGTGTTAGGTACTTCTGATTTAGGAAAGGAGTGTAATACCAACACTCTGTCCTACCAAAGGATCAGAAGTTGAAGGGAAAAGTTGCTGATGAAGAAAATAAACCCAAGAAACAGCAACCCTCACATTCCAAAAGACTAACATTGCATGCATCATGTGTGGTCAGCAAAACCACATGGCAAAAGATTGTTATTACAATCCTGCAAGCACACATTATGCAAATAATGTTAGAAAAAAGGAGTCAGGGAAGTTTTTACATTTGGACCTTTTCATACGGTTCAAGTGTTAAAGAAGGGAAAGCTAGTTTCCAAAGCCAGGTTGCTTTCGGAAGAAACTCCTTCTTCTGAAGGGAAAATGTCTTCGGAAGCAAAAGCTACTAAGGTTTGGAAGAACAAGAAAGTTCCCTTGAAACCTCCCCAGAAGAAGACTGCTTAGGAAGAAAAGGTGGTGAAGACTTCTTCCAAAAAGAAAGAAGCTTCGGAAGATAGCCATGCTGCTAAAGCTTCAACAAGCTCATCCTCCAAGATCAACCAAAGGATGGACTGAAAGATCAAGGAAGATGTTGCAGCCCAAACCTCTTCTTCAAAGACCTCTATTGAACCCGCATGCATAACATTTGGTTCAATTATGTCATTATCATCGGAAGAACCCAAGACCAGCAAGGCTTGGGCTTGCAAACAAAACTAACAATCTCATCTTATGCGCAGGGACATCCATTTGACAAGAACAACAATATCTGGATTGTAGAAAGTGGATGATCCAGGCACATGACAGGGAACATATCTCTCCTTCAACAGTTTTAGAACTATGATGGAGGTCCTGTCCAATTTGGAGGTGAGGCCGGAGGATATATTTCTGGCAGAGGGAGTATATCCAATAGTAAATTAAAGGTTGACAAAGTTCACTTTGTCAAACAGCTTGAACACAATCTGTTAAGTGTTTCTCAATTATGTGATCAAAAGCACCAGATGCTTTTCACAGAACATGAGTGCATTATCCTCAAACCAGGGATGACAATTCTTTTGGAATTGGTGCTTCTTAGATCTCCAAGGAAAGGGGATATGTACAAGCTGGATATTAACAATGCTTCCCCAATGGGTGAAGTATCATGCTTTCTTTCCAAAGCTGATAGTGATGAGTCAACACTATGACATAAACGTATGTGTCATGTAAATTTTAAGACAATGAATAAATTAGCTAAAAATAACTTGGTATATGGTTTGCCTAAAAAGGAGTTTTCTGCAAAGATAACTGTGTTACATGCCTGAAAGGGAAACAACACAGGACATCTCATAAATCCAAATGTGTTAACTCTATCACTACTCCATTACACTTATTGCACATGGATCTTTTTGGTCCCACAAGTATAATGAGCATTGGAAGGAAATCATACCGCCTTATGATAGTTGATGATTTTACAAGATTCACATGGGTATTCTTTTTAAGAACTAAAGATGAAACTGCTGAAACATTAAAATCTTTTATTCTTAAAATAGAAAATCAAATTGATCACAAGGTTAAAATAATTAGAAGTGATCAAGGGACTGAGTTTAAGAACTTCATTCTTGACTCATTCTGTAACTCAAAAGGGATTGCTAGACAATATAGTTCTCCCAGAACTCCACAACAAAATGGTGTTGCTGAGAGGAGGAACATGACACTTATTGAGGCTGCTCGAACTATGTTAGCTGATTCAAAACTACCTCTAACATTCTGGGTAGAGGCAGTCAACACAGCATGCTATGCGCAGAACAAAGTTTTTGTAGTTAAGCCACATGGAAAAAACCCTTATGAGCTATGGAACAAGAGGCCACCGTTCATTGGCTTTCTAAGGTCCTTTGGCAGCAGGTGTACCATACTTAACACAAAGGACAATTTAGCAAAATTTGCTGAAAAGTCGGATGATGCTATCTTTGTTGGGTATTCTTCTAGCTCCAAAGCTTATAGAGTATACAACATTAAGAATCAACAATTTGAGGAATCATCCAACATAGTTGTTAATGAGCACACTCCTTGTGTTAAGGGGAATGGCCCTGATCATATTTTTAATTTAGAATTGTTTCCAAATATTTTAAACCTTCTTGTGAGAATGTTTCAGTTGGAACATGAGCTCAAAATGATACTGATGCTACTGCTGATGATCAAATGTTTGAGCTACCCAGACCTAGTCCAGATTCTCCAAGAGCTGCAATAAACGAAGTTCCCACCATTCACAGATTTGATAGCTTGACTATATCAAGAAATTGTGAAGCTTCTACAAGTGAATCACTTCCTGAGCCTCAAAACTCATCAGGTGATCCACCACAACAGCAGGCAGAAGGAAATAGTATTTTGAAGGGACAGGAAACTGTTAACACTTCACAGCCAACCATTGATGATGTTTCTCACTCATTCAATCAGTCCTCATTGAATGATTTTGAAACAACAGCTGGACAAAGTGTTCCAGTTCCTGAGCAGAATATGTCCAACCTGGATCTATCTCTGCATCTGGAAGTGATTCCTCACCTTAGGATTCATAACACTCATCCTGTGAGAACATCATAGGGGATGTCACTGAGGGTGTGAGAACAAGAGGATAGACTCATCATGGGAATGTCTGCTTGTACTCATGCTTTCTATCCCAGATGGAACCCAAGAAGGTAGAAGATGCCTTAAAAGATAATAGCTGGCTTGAATCGATGTAAGAGGAGCTGCTTCAATTCAAGAGACAGAAGGTATGGAACCTATGTCCGCTACCATCTGGTCAAGTACCAATAGGCACTAAATGGGTTTCAGAAACAAGAGAGATGATAAAGGCTTGATCATCAAGAACAAAGCAAGACTTGTAGTTCAAGGATACACACAAGAGGAAGGAATTGATTATACTGATGTCTTTGCACCAGTTGCAAAACTTGAGGCAGTTAGGATCTTCGTTGCTTATGCTGCATCCAAGGACTTCACTGTCTATCAACTTGATGTCAAGTGTGCATTTCTATATGGGGATATAGATAAGGAAGTCTATGTATGCCAAACTCTAGGATTTGAAGACCCACAACACCCCAACTATGTGTGCAAATTGGATAAAGCTCTATATGGGCTGCACCAAGCACCTAGGCTGTGGTATGAGACATTGTCTCAGTTTCTTCTGAAGAATGGCTACACTAGAGGTACCATTGACAAGGACTTTGAGAGCATTATGAAGAAAAAGTTTGAAATGAGTTTCATGGGAAAATGGACTTTTTTCTTGGAATTCAGGTGAACTAAATGAAGGAAGGGTTCTTTATTAATCAATCTAAGTATGTCTCTGACATCTTAGAAAGATTTGAAATGAAGGATTGCAAGACTGCCAAGACACCCATACCCAGAAACCATAACCTTTGTCCTGACCTTGAGGGGGAGGATACTGATCAACATTAGTATAGGGCAATCATCTGTATCTTACTGCCAGGAGACCTGATATCATGTTTGCTACTTGCATTTGTGCAAGATATCAGGCTGCTCCAAAGGTGTCTCACCTAGCTGCTGTTAAGAGAATCCTTAGATACCTCAAAGGAGCACCTAAACTAGGTCTTTGGTATCCCAAAAACAAGGATTTTAATCTCTATGGATACTCTGACAGTGACTATGGTGGCTGCAATATTGACAAGAAATAAACATGAGAAGGATGTCAATTTCTTGGTGGAAGGATCACCTCATGGCAATGCAAGAAACAATCCTGTGTATCTACATCAACTGTTGAAGCTGAATACATTGCTGCTGCTAGCTGCTGTGCTCAACTGCTATGGATTCAGAATCAGATGTTAGACTATGGATTCAACTTTATGAGTACTCCTATCCATATTGACAACAACAGTGCTATCTCCATTACTGAAAATCCAGTAAAGCACTCCAAGACAAAGCATATTGACATCAGGTACCATTTCTTTAGAGATATTCATGAGAAAAATCTGGTTAAACTAATCAAAGTTGACTCAAATGAACAATATGCTGATTTGTTCACCAAAGCTTTTGATGAGCAAAGATTTAAGTATCTCATAACAACTATTGGGATGATAAACATTGATTAGATCACCTCTTTTGAAAACCTTTTAATATGTAATGTCTTCTGTCAATACAATTTAAGCCCTGTTACAAAAGATCTTTCTGAAAATTTTCTAAGTGTAAATTTCTTCCAAAGAGAAATTAACCCTCGGAAGTTATTTTTATATCTTCCGAAGCATAATTTCTCAAAGGATAATTTTCTTCTCGGAAGAACTTTGGTCTCGGAAGAAGCGATTGATTCATATCAGATCTACTTCCGAGGTTTACAAACTCTCCATTCGGAAAGCAACTCTAACCTTTGAAAGCAATGTTTTAGCTTCAGAAGTAAGAATTTCCTTGGGAAGACAAATTACCTTCGGAAATGTTTTACATTCGGAAGAAAGATTCTACTGTGTAACGTAAATCTCTTGGGCCCCACACTGTAAAAAGCAAAGATTTTGTTAATGATGTCAGATTATTTAACTGATTTTAACCTTACCGCCACTGTCATTTCATCCACTAAACCATCACATCATCTTATCCTACCCCATTACTGCCTTCCCACCCTCTTTTAAATAATCTCGACTGTTCAATCTCATCTTCTTACTTGCAATTTTTACTACCCTAGAAATTTCTCTCCTCTCTAACTTTACCCAAGCTCAAAATCATCCACATTCACCTTTCTCCAAATGGCACTTAACCCTCAGCACAACCAAGTCGCACTTCTTGATTCTTCAAGAGATGCCGACTTTTCTGAAATCATCTCCTTTCTCCCCAATCACCTTATTACACTGCTCTTACCGTTAACCCCACTGTTTACTCCAACCACATGGCCGAATTTTGGGGGAAATGGTCAAGCCGAAACCCTAAATGGGATTCGAGTACTGAGGTCTAGCATTTGTGGACAGGAGTTGATCATTACTGAACAACTCATCAGGGAGCATCTAGAGCTTCATGATGAAGGAGCTCCTATTGAATTCCCTAAGGCAGATTTGGACAACACCTACATCCTAATGGGATATGGTGGAGACATAAGCAGGTCAACGGTATACAAGTTCAACTTCTCCTACAACTGGAAGTTTCTCCTGCATGTTGTTCTCCACTGCTTGTCCAACAAGTCCGGCGGATGGGATCAAATCCCATATGAACTAGGATGCTTAGTTCATGGACTGGTGAGAGACCTGCGCTTCAATTACTCACGATTTGTGTTCACCAATCTGATTGGGAATCTACAAAGGGAGACATTCTATATATATCCTAGATTCATTCAACACATCATCAACTGTGAGTTGGACCAGAGCATGCTTGTCTGTGCAGCTGCTCTGACTGTCCCCCACATGTGGCCTACCATCTTCAAGACCTTAAAGAAGGTATCCACCAACTTCACTGGAAGGTACACCACTCTGCTTCCAGGTATGATTAAGTGCATAGCTCCGGTGACATCCTTGTTCACCCCACAGGTGATGAACCCACACCAGCAACCACCACCACAATGCCAACACTACCTTCTCCACCCATCACCATCACATATCAAAGTCATCCCAAATGAACCCTTGTTCAATCTACTCTGATTGAACAAGCCCCTCTTGTTCAATCCAAAAAGACTAGAGTGGAAACATGGGTTCCCACTCAGTCTGAGGTCTCTCCATCCTTCTCTTTTGACCTCAATATGGGTTTTGAGTCTCCTCAGTCTCAACCCAAGAAGCCCGACACCCAAACCAGCAGCCTTTAGAATGAGTATCTACACTCTTCTGAACAGCTAACTAAGGACAGCCCTATCAAGGCTCAATGCCTGTAGACATTGATCAAGGTCCCGGGTCAGTAGGCATAACCTTCCTATATTTTACTAACCTTCTCTTCAAAACTGATGAAGAGATAACATCTCTCTATGGCAATAAAGTTGATCTACAACACCCTCTTCATGATCAACAGAGCCCGGAGAAATCCCTTGTCTCTAGCCTCCATCAGCAACCTATAACTGAGGTGAGTCCCACTAATGTGGAGGGGACTCATGCAGATTCAGCTACCACTACAGAAGGTGCCTCAATGGACCTTGTGGCCAGTGGTAACATATCTTATTGAATTTGCGGCAACCGAGCCCTTTGATGACTCTGAAAGAGACATCATTGAGCACGGGAAACCAGGGTGCCAAGAAACCATATCTGGTGGTGAGGCTGAATATACCAGGTATGTTACCTTATCTCCCCGTGATTCTTCAAAAGAAGATGAGAGACGCATGCAACTCCTCATTCACGACCTTCTATTTAAAGTCTCAAACCTTGAATCTTGGTTAGGACTTTAGAAGAAAGGTCCGCCACTCAGCAACTTGAGATCGACAATCTCAAGGCCAAACTAGCTGAGAAACAGACAGAGAGATCTGTTAGGCATGTACCTATTCAGGTCTCATTGACTTCTTCCTCTAGCTCATCTAGCTCTCAACATGATGCTACCAAAAAGGGGGAGAATGTTCAGAGACAAACACTTGAGGACCCATAATAGAGCCACACTTCAACTTCAACTTCATCTACTCCTATCATTAATCTATCTGAGCCATCTCAAGTCATTCTTCAAATTGACTCAAAGATGCTCAGCGATCTCTACAGACTCTTCACCAAGTTTCTGTTGAGAACCTCTTCTGATCACCAAGCCTAGATGCTGCAATGCTCTACTTTGGAGCTGAAGAGCTTCAGAGGCTGACTACACCTTCTACCACTATGGAAGAAGTTGGTCAACCTAAGGTCCACATGGAACCTAAGATTCATTTTGAAGGGGAAATAGGGACTGATGGCCCAGCAACTGAATAGTTGGGACAGAATCTGCATCTCCTCCAACTTCCGAAGCTGAAGTTAAAGCCTCGGAAGAACAAGCTGAATCTTCCAAAGATGAAATGGAAGCTGCGGAAGGACTGTTTAAAATGTCCGAAGAACTGATCATCACAGATGCAATCCTTGAAATGGCATCTGAGGTGAACATCGAGGACTTTCTGAATCTACCTCCATCCCAGACACCATCTCTGCCTCTCTCACAATCAGAATCCACTCTCCAAGAACCACCACAGTCAGGATCTTCAAAAGATAAAGGAAAAAGAAAGATGAATACAATGAGCTTCAGGAAGAGGAAAAGATTGAGAAACTTAAGAAGAAAGGAAGACTTCCAACTGAGAAGTTGCTAGCTGCCAGCACAAAAGCAGCTGCAGCCAATCAAGAGGCTGTCAACAATAAGAAAAAGGGAAGAGATCATTGACTAGCTTATCCAAATGGGAGCTGCCAATGAAGAGACACTCTTGCTACCACTAGAGGAGTTGGTGAATCTGGAGAAGGCAACCGGCTAAAACTTGAAGAAGAAGCTAGGATGGCCTTGGAGAAAGAAGAAGAAGAACAGAAGGAGGTTGAACTGCAGCTGAGGAGAGACAGGATAAACTTCCTACTCTCTAGAGGCTTTAATATTCAAGAACTTTCTCCACACAATGATGATACGATCCTCTAGCTCTACAATAAAGAGTAGGATCAAATGGAGAAAGAAAGGAAGAAGGTTGCAAGAGAAAAGACAGGTGGGTCCCATGTCTGAGAAGACAGGTGGGTCCCATGTCTGAGAAGACACTCCAACGGATTGTCAGTGAAATCAAGGCTGACATCTGGTTGGGGAAAAGAAAAGAGATGTACAGAAGGGTAAAAGGGATGACCTTCACTGCTACCACCCAACCACAACCTGAACACTTATCCTCACCATTTAGCATTAAAACCGAGCCTTTCACCCCTGAAACCACACCATTACCCACATCTTCTCCCTCACCACAACCACCCAAACTTCTAATCCTTAAACCTAAAACACTCGCCAGAACCTCTGAATCTCAACCTACCCAACAACCATCCAAACCATCCCTCAGCCTTCTCAACATCTCTCTATTGAGGAGTTCAAGGTAATCAAGACCAAGCTCATCAACTGCACAACTCTAAGCGAAGTCATGTGATGAAGATTTTGTCAACATTACCTATGTTGATGGATCCTCTTGTTCCCTCACAAGAGATCAATTTCTTGATTTACCTAGAGGAATATTAGACCAGGCAGCTAGACTTCTAGGCCTCAACTCAGATTCATTAAATGATGAAGAGAAGAAACTTAGAAGGAAACTGGTGACTCTACTGGACACTAAGAAAAAGGACAAGATTCCCAGTCAGTCTCTTGTGCCTAGAAAGAATATAGTCCAGTGGAGGTTCGATGAAACTTCTCACAACTTTGTTATGGAAAGGGAAAATGGCGAAGTCAATAGACTTAATACAACCTCTCTGCTACACTCCAGCAGGTTTGATATTGCTAAGTTACCAAAGAAGCCATTCTCCAACCCCTCCAACTCTGAAGCTGTTGCACTCATCAGAAATCATCTCAGCAGCGTTTCTACCAAAGGCAAAGGCAAGATTGAAGAAGAGTTGAGATTGAGAAGACAGGAAGACAAGGAAAGACCTCCTACCAAAGGCACTGCCTTTCTACAGATGGTGGAGGGTCTAGAATCGGAACCTATAGTTAGATGGGAATATGATTACAGTTCCCATCAACTAACTCTTTTCAAAGGGCAACAACAGAGGGTACATGTTATCCAAGGTGACAGACTAGATTTCCTGTCCACCAAGGATCTGTACAAACTTCTCAGCATCACATCAGGGAAGAACAAGGAGACAAACAAATATTTACTCTCCTTGGTGCTGAAAGTTTTGAGAAGTAAAAACAAGTGAAGTTTTGGTAGCATCAGCCTAGGGGAAGTTTGTTGGATCAAGAAGAAGGCTAATGCAACCAAAACTAAGTCACTTAGATAATTTTTGTGCTGCATGCAAAGGCTTCCGATATAGAACTTCCGAAGGTTGTAGAGTTCTTCCAAATACAAAGTGAAATATCAACTTCCGAAGACAGAACTCTACTTCGGAAGTCAAGTATATACTTTCGAAGTTCAAGCCTTAGAAGAATAAACTGAAGACCACTTCCGAAGTATGATGAAAAGAAGAAGTCTCCAAGCCTTGGAAGAAGCAGCCTCTTCCGAAGTATAAGTGGCTTCGGAAGTACTTACTCTTCGAAGCCAGTTAACCTTCGAAAGACACTGCTATGAACCAGTGGACACAAGTATGGTCTCTAACACTCCGTTGTAGACCTCTGATACTGTATGGCTTCTTCCTAAAGAGCCATGCAGTTAACCATACTGTAGAGATTAATGAAGAGGCTGATGCAACCTAAACATGTTAAGTCTATCCTGCATGCTGCACAAGTGCATCAAATAAGAAGCTTAGGAAGTTTCACACATGAAACAAAAAATACTCTAAGTGTGAAATCTTCGAAGCCAATACCAATATCTTCCAAAGCCAAACATGAAGTCTTCCGAAGCCTCAGAGACAAAGTCTTCCGAAGCTTCAAGATAATGAAGACAGATTTCTTCCAAAGACTTTTAGTAACATGCTTTATCTGATGTACTGTTCCATAAAGCTGGACACCTTTCCGCTGCATCTCTGCAAGTCACCAACTTACATGAGTTGGTGAAAAGGTCCATGCTTTTGGTAACTGTACATTGAGGTCTTGAGTCTGTAACTTTCTACTTTATGTACTTTTTCGTTTTTGTAATAAATAAGGATGTGAGCTATGTCATGTCATAGTCACAAGTCAAAAGGCAATCTGCCTTTTGACTCTACAATTGATTTTGTTTGTGTCTAGTCAATTGTATCTAGCTAGCTTTCAAAGTATAGCCGGCTGTAGGATGTAGTATAAGTATCTCATGTTCTTGTATCTTTCCAAATATGCTTTGTAACACTTGTAATAGAACATAGAGAAAGCAATATACTGCATTCTTGAAAACCATATACTGGTGTTCTTTGTGTTCTATCTCTCTTGCATTACTTGTGTTCTTAGTATCTCAACTTGGTTAATCCAGTTTACTGTTTGATTAAAGTTTAGTTAATCTCCTCTTTGTGTTGTTATGTTGTAACTTACACCCTTCAACGATCCTGCATTTGGTATCAGAGCGATTCAGGCTCTTGATATAAGTACTCACCATCTTAAGATCCCTCACACACATAAATACTAAACTTTTCAAATGGCAGCCATTTCCAAAACTGATATGGAAACTGGAACCATGAACAAGTCCCTACTGATCACTCTTGATGAGTTTGACACCTGGTGTTTAGAATGGAAGGTTTCATCAGGTCTCTTGATTCAAGAATGTGGGAGTCTATTGGAATGGACCTTTCATACCCAGCACCCCTTCTGCTACTGGTGCTGGTATGATCCCAAAAGATGTGGCTAACTACTCTGATAAAGATAGGAAGAGAGAAGAAATTGACAGAAAAGCCATGACAGCCCTTCAAACTGCCCTTCCAACTCTGTGTACAGAGGTTTCAAGAAGTGCAAAACAGCCAAGCAGCTGTGGGATGCACTGAAACTGATGTATGAGGGTTCTCTGAAGCCAAGGAGAACAAGAAGGATATCCTGAAGCAGCAGTTTGAAAACTTCACCTTCAAAATAGGTGAAACCATGACTCAGCAGTATTTCAGGTATGTTGAGATTGTGGATACCCTAGTGGATGGAGGAGTTTCTCTTGAGAACAAAGACATTGTAAGGAAGTTCATGTCCTCACTTCCTAGGCAATGGACACACTATTGTGTGATGATCAAGAGAACTGAAAATCTCAAAACTCTTACTCTGACAGAGTTATGTGGGATTCTCAGTGGCTACCAGATAAAGATGAACATGCAAGGTTCATCTGGCAACTCCAACAATCAAATGGGTTCAGCCCTACATGTAATTGAAAGGGATAGCATAAAACTCAAACATCATCTCTTATGCTAACCTGACAATTCACCAAAGGGTCCTTTCATCACCTTCCCAGAGACACCAAGGGAGAACTACACTCAAGGAAGCCCATTCCAAGAGACAAGTCTTCTCAAGCTTTTGTGTCTTCTGATGAAAGCTGTGGCAACTCTCTTTTTACTCTTGAAGACCTGGACTGTATCCATCCAGATAATCTGGAATACATGAAAATAGTCCAGCAGATGGCTCTTCTCACTCACAGAGCCAAGAAGTTCTACAAGAGGACTGAAAGGAAGTTTCCAAGCAATGCAACCAGTGGAAAGTTTGGACTGGACAAAGGCAAAGTCAATGTTACAACTGTAACTTGATGGGACACTTTGCTAGAGAGTGTAAGGCACCTAGAACAAATGGTGGCCAAACACAATCCAGACCAAACTACACTGACAAAGCTCTCCAGAATAGAAGTCAAAGCAGCAAGCTGCTGTTGCTGTTGAAGAAGAGGCTTTGACTGGAGCTTTCAGGTGGAAGATGCTTCTCCAAACCAAACATTAATGGCAGATCATGATGAAGCCAAGGTATTAGAACATCTCTGTACTCTTGAATACATTGCTAAAGTTAACAGATACAGGTCCTACAACTTGGAACTGAGATCTGACCTTGAGTCCTTAAACATTTTAAAATCTGATTTTAGAAAGTCTGAAAATGATTATAAACTAAAGATAGAGGACTTAGAGAAAACCATTTCAGTTCTAAAACATGAACACACAAATTTTAGGACTCAAATCAAAGATCTCATAACCAAGTTAACTGAGTGCCAGGCTGAGCTTGTGATCAGCAAAGCCAGGATAAAAAAGAGTGTTCTTGAAGAGGAGACCTTCAAGAACATGATATCCTCATCCCTGCACAACAAAGTGTGCTATCAAAATTGGCAGGGACTGGGATCCAATGAGATAGCTCCTCCATACACAATCTTGTTAGTAAGATCTCCTAGGTGTGGAACTTGTGAAGATGAGCTTCCTCTCATAGATCCTATGAGTGAAGAAGATGAAGAAGAGATAGTGAAGAATCCCTTTAAGAAGAGTGAAGAGGAGGATTTCAAGAAGGGCCACTATCCTTCTGAGGAGAAAAGAAGACTGTGATGACCAAGTCCATGAGAAAGAACTTGATCAGAAAGAGCAAAAGAAAGGCAAAGAAGGCTCAAGAGATCAAGACTGCTTTTGACTCTAAGCAGAAACAAGTTTTTATCTCTGCAGAGTTTAAAGTGGTAGGGACTGAATACATCAACCAAAACTCTTCTGCTAAGAGTTTTGGTTCTTGTTCAACTTATCTCAGTAGCAAGAAGAAGACTGATATGCTGTGTGCCAGTGCTGCACAGCCTGGACCATCAAACTCCAAGCACAGTCCTCAGCCCAAGATGACTGTCTCAGCATCTGTAAAGATGAAGGTGGAGAAAGGATGTGACCAAAGACAGTCCTATTCCAAGGAAAAGGCTCTTGTGAAGAAGAAGATGAATTGTGTCATGTGTGAAAGTACCACTCACATTGCCAAGGATTGTCCCTTCAATCCTAAAGGTACTGTCCATATGACCAAAACAAAGGCTTCAAAGAGTTCTAAGAAGATTCAAGCTTCGGAAGGAAAACCTGTTTCCTTCGGAAACTCCAAGTCTAAGAAGAAGGGAAGTGGAAAATTACCCTCGAAGAAAAGTTGGTCTCGGAAGAAAGGAGTTCTTCCGAAGCACTGGAGTCTGCTGCAGTGTCTGCAGAATCTCTGAAGGTTCAGTCATCAAAAACTTCTGAAGTTCCAAAAGCTTCCGAAGTTTTGAAGGTCAAGTCCAAGACTCCAAAGGTGGTGTGGATGTCTAAGAAAGACCAAGTGACTGAGAATTCTCCATCAACAACAGCTCAAGATCCTCTTAGAACAACCATAGGATCTAATACTGTTTAATTACCTTCTGCAAATGAGCCCAAGACAAGCAAGGCTTGGGTTTCCAAATGTAACTAATCTTTCTCTTTGTGCAGGGACAGCTGAAGACAGACAAAAATGTCTGGATCATAGACAGTGGCTATTCCAGGCACATGACAGGAAATAGGTCACTACTCCAAAACTTTGAAAGGATTGATGGAGGACCAGTTCCTTTTGGAGGAGATGAATGTGGTTACATTTCTGGAAGGGGCAAGGTCACAAATGGTAAGCTCAGCATAGAAAAGGTAAACTTTGTTAAGGAGCTTGGATACAATCTTCTGAGTGTATCTCAATTTTGTGATCAGAGTCATAACATGCTCTTTACTAAGCATGAGTGCATTGTTCTTAAGCTGGTGTGGTCATTCCTCATGAGCATATCCTGCTAAAAGCCCCAGGAAAGGAAATGTACAAGATGGATTTTCAAGAAACCTCTCCCTCTGGAGAAGTTTCATGCTTTCTGTCTAAAGCCAATAGTGATAAGTCTTCCATGGCATAAAAGAATGTGCCATGTAAACTTTAAGAACATGATAAATTAATAAGCATGATTTAGTAACTAGAATGCCAAAGAAAGAGTTTACAAGTGATGATCATGTGTTTGCATGCCTAAAAAGGAAGCAACATAAGGTATCTCACAAGCCTAAGGAAAGGAACCATCACTACACCCCTACACTTTTACATATGGTTCTCTTTGGCCCCACCAGTGTAATGAGTTTAGGAAGGACCTTATACTGTCTGGTGATCATAGATGACAAGATTCACTTGGGTTTTCTTCCTTAGAACTAAGGATGAGACTCCTGAGATTCTGAAGAATTTCATCTTAAAGATTGAGAATCAGTCTGATCACAAGGTCAAAATCATAAGATGTGATCAAGGAACTAAATTTAAGAACCAAATCCTTGATACTTTTGTGATGAAGAGGATATTACAAGACAATTCAGTGCTCCCAGGACTCCTCAGCAAAATGGTGTTGTTGAGAGGAGAAACAGAACACTGATTGAAGCTGCAAGAACCATGCTGTCTGACTTTAAACTGCCCATCACCTTCTAGGCAGAGGCAGTCAACACTACCTGCTATATGCAGAACAGAGTTTTAGTAGTTAAGACTCATGGCAAGACTCCTTATGAATTTGGCACAAGAGGAAACCTTTCATTGGTTTTCTCAGGTCATTTGGATGTCCTTGCACCATCTTGAATACCAAAGATCAAATTGCCAAGTTTGCTGAGAAATGAAATGATGCACTTTATTGGATACTCTTTCCAGCTAAGGCTTATAGAATGTACAATCTCAGAACTAGAATTGTTGAAGAGTCAGCGAATGTGACTTTCAATGAACACATACCCTGTGTTGTTGGTTCTGGTCCAGATTGATTATTTGATCTTGATTAGTTACCAACTGTTTTAACAAATCTTGTGAGAATGTTTCAGGATCTGTAGAAAATTTAAATACCGGTGATCCTGATCCAAGATTTGAGCTAGGAAGACCTTCAAGTCATACATCTTCAGCTCCAGTTAGAACTACTTCTGTAAATGAGGTTTCTATCAGTACAACAATGAAAAACTCAGCTGATACATCTGGTATACCTTCAAATTCCAGCTCAGAGGCTCCACAACCAGATAAGAACACCTCAATTATGGAAGACAACAATGGTGGTGGTGACAGTGACAAGAATTCTTGATGCCACAACCACACCATAGATGAGAACATCAATGATGTCACACACTGCTTGGATCAAGTCTCACTTGAAAAATGTGCTGATGTGGTGGGAGAAATATCTATACCAGATCTAAATTTCTCTAATTTAGATCTTTCTCATAACACTTGCTGTGCTCCCTCAGCTTAAGATCCACAAGTCTCATCCTACAACAAAATCATTGGAGATGTTCTCTCAGGGGTAAAGAGAAGAGGACAAACCCATGAAGAAAAAGATGTCTTCACTCTTGTTTTCTATCCCAGATAGAGCCAAAGAAAGTAAGTTGATAAAGCTATAAGGATGGAAGTTAGGTTGAAGCTATGCAACAAGAGCTACTTCAATTCAAAAGGCAGAAAGTTTGGAACATTTGTCCTCTTCCTTCTAGGAAGACTACCATTGGAACCAAATGGGTGTTTATGAACAATAAATATAATAGAGGAATCATCATCAAGAACAAAGCTAGATTGGTTGCTCAAGGATGCACTCAAGAAGAAGGGATTGAATACACTGATGTTTTGCCCAGTGGCAGATTAGAAGCGTTAGGATATTCCTGGTATTTGCTACATCAAGAACTTCAAGGTCTTTCAACTTGATGTGAAGTGTGCCTTTTTATATGGAGTGATAGATGAAGAGGTTTATGTGAAACAGCCACCTGGTTTTGTAGACCCTGATCATCTTGATTATGTCTGCAAGCTTGACAAAACTCTCTATAGGCTGCATCAGGCACCCAGGAAATGGTATGAGACACTATCTGAGTATCTTTTGTAAACATGGATACAGGAGAGGTACTCTAGATGGAACTCTCTTCATCAAAGGACAGGAAAAAAATATTGCTAGTTCAAGTATATGTGGTGACATCATCTTTGGTTCAACTAATCCAAAGCTCTGCAAAGACTTTGAGAAGCTGATGAAAGATAGATTTGAAATGAGTGCCATGGGGGAACTCAATTTCTTTCTGGGAATTCAAGTGAAGCAAGTTGAAGATGGCATCTTCATAAGTCAGTCAAAGTATGTTCAAGACATACTTAAGAGGTTCAACATGACTGACTGTAAGATTGCTAAGACACCCATAGCTAGGAACCACTCTCTTTTTCCTGATCTTGAGGGGGAGTGTGTAGATGAGCACTTATACAGGGCTATGATTGGGTCTCTTATGTATCTTACTGCTAGCAGCCTGATATCATGTTTGCTACTTGCATCTGTGCAAGATATCAAGCCAACCCTAAGATGTCACACCTTATCATTGTCAAGAGGATTCTAAGATACCTCAAAGGTGCATCAACACTTGGTTTATGGTATCCCAAGAATCCTGACTTCAATTTGTATGCCTACACAGATAGTGATTATGGTGGTTGCAATTTGACTACAAAGTCTACATCTGGGGGATGTCAATTTCTTGGTGGAAGGGTTGTCTCATGGCAATGCAAAAAACAATCTTGTGTCTCTGCATCAACTGCTGAAGCTGAATACATTGCTGCTGCAAGCTGCTATGCTCAAGTACTTTGGATTCAAAATCAGATGCTGGACTATGGGTTAAACTTCAAGGAGACTCCCATTCACATAGACAACAACAGTGCTATCTCAATCACAGACCCTGTGCAACACTCAAGGACAAAGCACATCAATATCAGGTATCATTTAATAAGAGATAACTATGAAAATGGATAATAATTAAACTAGTCAAAGTTCACACAGATGAACAATATGTTAATCTGTTTACAAAGGCATTTGATGAATAGAGATTTTAATATCTAATATCAGCTATTGGGATGATAAACTTTGAGTAAGCTTTTCTTAAAAAACTAATTTTATTATTCTTAAAAATATGTGTGTCCTAAGTTGTCTAGTTCATCACTTTCATAAGCTCATGTTTTCTTTGGATGAAAATTCTTTTTGAAGACTTTCCTTAGATTTTTGAAAATTGATGATACTTCGGAAGTTATGCTTTTAACTTCGGAAGCAAATCATGCCTTTAAAATAAAAATTACCTAAGAAATTTACCTTTGGAAGAGCTTTCAGATTTATCTTCCGAAGCTTAAATACTTGTCTCAGACACTTACTTATTTTCAAGGACCATTTACTTCCGAAGCAAAATTTAACTCTCGGAAGCTTTATCGTTTTATATACAAAGCACTCAAGTTTTAATTTTTCTTCCGAAGCAAAATTCTCAAAACTCTCAGGAAATTATTCCGAAGTCATTTTAGCTTCAGAAGCTTTTTAATTAAAACTTCCAAAGATAATTAACCTTCTGAAGCTTTTTGACTTCCAAGAAAACTACTTTTTGAGCAAAAGTAAACTACTTTTTCAGAGGTGGGACCGACATCCGGATTTCAAAGTTTATCCTATTTCTTTAAACTTTATCTGAAATCCTTTTTACATATAAACCTAACGGTTCCCCTCTTTCTATCATCTGTTCTCCTCCAAACCTAAAATCCCAAATTTCTCTCTGAAATTTCTTTCTCTCTTCTTTCTTCGTCCTTAAGCTACTTCAAAATGGCCAACCTTGCTCCCAGAAATGATCCCAACTTTACCATGCAGCTACACAGACAACATAATCAGGTTGCTCTGTTAAGCTCTGAGAAAGATCCTCATTTCTCAGAGGTTTGTCATTTTCTAACTCTGTCAAACTACTTCACCTCCCTAACCATTGATCCTCCACTCTATGAGGATCAACTGCTTGAATTCTAGAAGACCTGCCAAGAGGTCATTATGGATGGGGAGAAGGCACTATCTGCCACAGTGTAGGGGAGAACAATCTCATCACTCGGCCATCATCAATAACATCTTTAGCGGATGATGAGAAGGTGAGGTGTTTTTCCCAAAGAAAGTTGTCAATCATTCCTTGAGCAGATGAGATATGAGGAGATTTCTCTGTAAAGATCATTAGGAAAGGGAAGGTCTCATCCCAATGGAGATTCTGCTCCATGTGGCCATCCACAGCTTATCAAACAAGCATGGTGGATGGGACCAGATTCCTGAGGATCTCTCCTTCATAATCCATGGAATTGTTCAGGGGGTCAAATTCAGGTATTCTCAATTTGTTTATACAAATTTACTTGCTAATTTAGACTCCTTAGAGTATTACATGTTTCCTAGATATGTCCAGTACATTCTTAACTGTGAACTGGGCTCACAGTTGAGGGAAACAGGTAACATTCTTAATTGGGACAGATGAAGCCCGACATCTTTAAAATTTGAGAAAGCAACTGTTGGATTCTCTGGGGTAGAAACAGCCCTCCCCAAAAATGTTAGAGCTCATTGCTCAAGGTGACAAACTAGCAGCACAAGCTAGTGTTGAGCCCACACCTGTTATCTCCCAACCACTCTCACAGCCTCAAATCACCATCACTTACCATATACTCACCCATAAGGAAGAAGTGGACACTGGAGCTCCCACTTCTCCTGAGGAGAGACCCCTCCCATCTCTTCAAGAATCAGTGCTGAGGTTCCTCATGCTCAGCCCGATGAGCTCATTAGCCCAATTGCCCTAAGCCATCACTTTGAGTCTATCACTCCGTTGCGTGATCAACCTTCAGGGGACAGTTACCATCCCCAGCCTATAGATCTCAACCAACCAATCCCAACCTTGACTTCTATACTGATGAAGAGCTAGGTTTCAGTGAGTATAATGGTCTATCTTCTTTTCCTACTCAAAGAGAGATGAATACTCCTGAGTCTCCTACATCTATCCCACATATGTTAGGATCAGTGATCACAAGTTTGATGTAATGGAGCGTTTAGCACAGCGGAATAAGAACAAGAATTAGACAAATTGTAGCAAGAGTTTGATACTTGTATGCATTAAGAACAATACGGTTATAACGAGAGAATATATTTCTGTAACAAGGAATGTTTCAATAATATCGAATATTTCTGATCAAATCATTCATGTATTACATTAGGTTGACACTCCTTATATAGAGTGCAATCGCTGCTGTTATCACGGGTAAGTGACAACTGGCAGATCTATTACAAAATAACTAACTCTTAACAAACTACTGAAATGTTCACAACTACTGAGAACATATCAGAGTGTTAAGTACAAAATAAGAAACTACTGAAACTACAACGACTGAAGAACAAGCTCTTCAGTCGTTTTACAAAACTACTGATAAATATAAAACTACTGATGAGCACAACAACTGAAGAAGTATTCTTCAGCTGTTGTGTCAAACTACTGAAAAGATAAAACATAAAACTACTGAAAGGAAACCGTCACAACTACTGAAGAAGACCTCTTCAGCTGTTGTGACAACGTCTGATACTTTGGTCTTCAGCACTGTGTCTTCAGACTTTGTCTTCAGCACTTGGTCTTCAGACTTTGTCTTCAGCACTGTCTTCAGACTTTGTCTTCAGCACTTGTGTCTTCAGACTTTGTCTTCAGCACTTGTGTCTTCAGACTTTGTAATCAGCTGTTGTCTTCAGCTGTTGTGGTCTTCAGTAGTTGTTGTGACGTCTGGGACTTAAGGTTTTTCTGATCCGGCTCATTGGTTCTTTTGGTCCAACAAACTCCCCCTGAACCAATGCAGCAAAACTTTAACTTTATTGAGGTCCCATTATTGTTGGCAGAATGGTTGGTCTTTTTCCTTCTTGATCAGTTGAGAAGATGACCCATATAAGCACTGGCCTGGAAATGAGTCTCTGATGATTTGGTTGGCAATGTATGGATGGGAGCTCTGTATTGGGGAATGGACACTGAGCTGTTCCCCATCCATGAGACTCACTTCCCATGTATAAGCCTATAGGATTCTCTGGTGTATGCTCTGAGAAACATAATTTGTTCTTCCATGGTCAGGTTCTTACTTCACCATCAAACAATCCTTCACGCCCATACAGCTCTGAGATGTACTTGGCCTGTTTACCATTTTTGAGCTCAACTGTTGTAACTGTCTGTATGCAAAACTCATCAGGATGAGTCCCTTCAAGTAACAGACTGAGCTCATTTTGTTTGAAGTTCTCAAGCCTCTTGTAGACTCCCCTTTTTAATAATTCTGTTCTCTAACATTTTTTTGGGGTGGTTGTTTAGTCTCATAGGCCTTCTTGAAATCTTCTACAATCTCCCAGGGTGATACTACAAGGACCACTGTGATCTCTTCATCTACGATCCTTTTGACTTGGCCCTTGTATCTCGAGGAATGTATTTCTTTACAATCCTGTGAGTCACCCTAGGATCAGGCCATACTCTCACCTTTTCCTTCTGATATTGAATGTGTTGGCAAGGGTGTACAACCTCAGAGCTTCTTTCTTCATACTTATTATTGATGATGAAGCAGCATAAGTTTTGTTGATGCTTTTCAGCATTTCATCATCATGAAGCCTTTGCTGTGTTCTTCTTCAATCTTTACTCTCACAGCTTCCATCTGTGAGGTGGGAGTGATGGGCATGGGTTTGGCTTTAGCCAATGTTAGGACTGCGGACAGAGGCAGCCTATCTTCTTCCACATCATCCTCTTCTTCTTCTTCTTCTAGCCTCAACACCCTTCTCTTCTTCTTCTTAGGTGCATCATCGGCTGTTGGTTAGATGGTAAGGGAGTTGGTTTTGTGGGTTGTGGTTGTTTTGGAGAGGGAATGTTGACAGGCTGAGTTAGCATTTTGGGAGGTGAGTGTTGCTTTTGAGTATTTGGCTAGCTCAGTCCTGCTCCCTGCTCCTGCTTCATTCAAAGCTTCGACTACTAACCCCTTAGTGTATGCCTCAGACGAATAGATCTTGGAGGTTATGGCCAAGATGTTGTCCCTGGTCCATGATTTTACTTCGATCAATGATCTCCCAAGGTATTTGCTGATGAATCTGATCATGATCTCAAGTCTCTCTCTATCCATAGTGTTGTAAGCTGGCCCATCTTTGTTGGATCTCTTCGATCTCTAATCTTCTTATTTCAGAATCCAGCTTTCAGTGTCGAAACCTTGCCTAAACAGCTGATCAATGATATTGTCCATTGATCTGCTGTGTTCAGCATCAGCCTCTTTAACCATTTCGTTCAGTTCTTCTCTTTCTCAGCACTCTTCTTTTTCTTGTATGTGACATGAAAATCTTTTGGACTTTCATGTACTTTTTCAATTTCAGCTCCCTTCTCAATCACAGTCTCCTTCTCTTTTTCAGCCTCATACACACAATCCTTCTCTTTTTCCACCTCTTTATCTTTCTCTTTCTCTTCTCCTTTCCATCCTATTCTCTTTTAGCTTTCACTGCTGAACTCTCTCCCTTTTTGGGTGCATTGGTTGCAAGGGATTGAGTAGCAGAAAGTTGTTGGCGCAGTACACCTCCACCAGAGGTTGTAAGACAGTAGACAGTCTCTCATCAACAGAGTTTTAATAACAAATTCGGTTAGCCGTGGTGTGATGAGAGATAGGGGATTTTGAGGGATAGCATCCATTTGCTCAGGGGGTTTTGGTCCTGAGAAATGGTGCCAGAAACAGAGGCAGGTGCTGAGAATTTTGTAGTGGCGTGTGTTTAAGGGACCTTCAGAGGAAGGTGCCATCTGTTGGGTTAAATGTGGGGCAGATGGTCTTTCTCCTTGAGAGAGTTGGTCAAGTATTTTTTGCAGCCTACTGACTTCCTCCTCTAGGATTGTGTTCTGGGCAAGAACATCATAAAAGAAGCCCAGGTCATCATCAGCAGATGCTGAATCACCTGACCTCCTGCTTGTAGCAGGATGTACATGCACTGGGGTAGACCAGTTGTAGCATGTGCCCCTTTGTCTTGGAACTGGGGACTTCCAGCCTCAGGACTTTGTCCTTCATCAGCTGTGCCTCTGGTGAGGTCTTAGGAATTTACCAGCCTCATCTGATCATATGCTGATGCAGAAGAGGGTGGCAGCCTCACCAGATGTTCTGGTCCCATATCCACACCAGAGATAGAGCATTTAAACCCCGGTGCTGTGGGTTGTCAGAAGCATGGTGATCCTCGTCCTCAATAGCTGTGGTTCTCCCCTTTGTTGGGGTTGTTAGGGAGGAGGAGAGGCATGCAGCTGAGTCAGCACGTTTGCAATGATAAGGGTGGGACTTTGGGGGGCGGTTGCATGGGGAGATGGGTTAAAAGCAATGTGCACCTGGGGAGAATGGTGCTCTTCAATGGCAATCTCTTTAAATGAGGAAGATCCTAGATTTGTGGGTACCCCTTCTGTGGTTGCTGCAGGCTCCTTTTGAGAGGAATCCTGAGCGGCTGTGGCTGGGAGAGTCCTTATATCCACTAGGGGGTATAACCAGTGGATATAGCCTGCGTTTGTGTTGCAGGGGCATCCTCAGGGGACTCATTTCCCTGAGTAGCCTTTTGGTTTGTTTTTAGTGGGTTTGGTGGGGACTCTTGATTTGGAGGTGGTGGCTGTGGGTTCCAGCTGCGTGGGTTTGCGCAGCTTGGCAGCCATTTTGAGTGATGGTCAGAGTTGTGCCGGGAGTATACTTCAGGCAGTACAGCCATAGCGGGGACTCCCAGGCAACAAGTCCCTCAGCTTGAAGCTGGTTTTCAATTATGGCCATTATGAACCGAGGATATAATATCCAACGGTTAGCAGTTTGTTTTTTGAGCCATATCCTTGAGCTCTAAAAAATAGTATTCCGAAAAAATTTAAAGGTTGTTGCTCAAGGATGGAGTACATTACCTGTTGCCACCTTGTGGACATTTGATCCATGATGAGGTCTTGGAGGCAAGGCATACATTTACCATATGAAATATGAGACGTTCGGCATCTGGGAAATGTTCTTCAGTAAGGTAGATGCACTCAAGTCACCCTGGTATCCATGGTGGGCAAAGATTGATCTGTTGTGCCCTTTGGATAACCAGTTGGGAAAGTGGCATCATCCAGATTCAGGGTTGCGAAGAGTGTCTGGAGTGATGACCACTTTTTGGCCATGGACAAACGATTGAAGAGACTCTGTGTCGTTCTCCTCAGAGACCAAAGTGACGTTTACCAGAAGTGGTTAAGGGATGTGGCATATATGGTGGGATTTACCAGAAACGCCGTTTTGTAGGGTGATTGAACCATTAAATCAATGGCGTTGTGAAACTTGGTCCAATATGGCGATTTGGTGAGATGTGCGACACAGTTGTGTCGTGGTTTTAGTTGCATGGTCGCCATTGATGAAGAGAGGGTAGAGGGTTTTTGAACGTTAGGTTTGAGAAGAGAAGATAAAAACTCTGAAGGTGGATAAGGTATTAAAAGGGTCGGGATAGAAAACGACTGAGGGTTTTGGTGTGAGTCATCAGTTGTTGAAACTACTGATGACGTGGTATTACCGTCAGACGTTGAAACAGCTGAAGTCTCGGACTTAGTCATCAGTAGTTATAAAACTACTGAAGACAGTTTTTGACTCAGGTTGATGAAACAACTGAAGACTTGGTATCAGTCATCAGTAGTTGTGAAACTACTGAGGACATGGTTTTGGCTTCAGTTGTTTTGAAACATCTTGTAGAAACAACTGAAGAGAAATTACTCATCAGCTGTTTTCGTCAATTCTTAGCTTTTCAGCTGTTTCATACTGTCCTCAACACTTACTCATCAGACTTTGCATCTGCTTTTCAGGTGTTTCATAGGACGTCAGTACTTATCTGTTTGTACTGATTTCAGTAGTTGTAACTACATCAGTAGTTGTACTACTCAGTAGTGTAACTACATCAGTAGTTTAGAACAGATAAAGTACTTCAGTACTTGTGAGACATTTAGCCTTCAGTAGTTATAAAAACTGTTGAGGGTGAAAGAACTCATCAGTACTTATATGTGACATGGTTACCAATGATCACCAGTACTTATTACTGAGATCATCAGTAGTTGTCACTTATTCTAGCTGCAGCATACCAAGCCTTAACACCAGGTTGTGGAAAGTTGAACTATCCAAAGGCTTAGTAAAAATGTCTGCAAGCTCATCAGCACTAGGCACAAACATGGGATTAATTAGACCCTTTTCAAAAAATCTCTTATAAAATGATGTCTAATTTCTATATGTTTGGTCCTAGAGTGTTGGAAGCAGCAATTTACTCGCTTCAACATGGATGTAGCAACAGATGTTTGTTTTTCTTACTCTGCCCAGAAATCAAACAGTTGCCTAGGAATTGACATCCACCAGAAGTTGATTTCCTGGTCAACTTACACCCTGCATAGTCACTCAGAGAAAGCAACTAATTACAAGAGTGCCCAGTGGAATACCATAAACCTAGAGATTGTGTACCTTGCAAATATCTAAAGATCCTCTTGACTGCAATCAGATGAGACTCTTTAGGTGCAGCCTGAAATCTAGCACAAACACATGTAGCAAACATAATATAGGTCTAGAAGCTGTTAAATACATCAAGGACCCAATCATACATCTGTAAAGTGTTTCATCAACCACTTTACCTTTCTGATCTGTATCCAGTGTGTGGTGCTGCACATGGGGGTAGAACAAGGCTTACAGTTTTGTAAATCAAACTTTTCCAAAAGATCTTTTGTGTATTTGGACTGATGAATGAAAATTCCATCAGCCTTTTGTTTGATTTGCAAACCCAGAAAGAACTGTAATTCTCCCATGGCACTCATTTCAAACTTCTGTTGCATCAACTTTGTAAAGGCATCACACAATTGAGGATCAGAGGATGCAAAAATAATATCATCAACATAAATTTGAACAAGTAGATTATGCTGCCCAGCTTTCTTAATGAATAAAGTCTTATCAATGGAGCCTCTAGTGAAATCATTTTCCAGAAGAAAGTTTGATAATGTCTCATACCAGGCTCTAGGAGCTTGTTTCAACCCATAAAGAGCCTTATCAAGCTTATACACCCAATTAGGATGTTTATTGTCCTCAAAGCCTGGTGGTTGACATACATAAACCTCTTCTTTAATTTTCCCATACAAAATGCACTTTTGACATCCATTTGAAAAACTTTAAGTTTTTGATAAGCAGCATAAGCTAAAAACAATCGAATTGCTTCCAGTCTGGCTACAGGGGCAAAGGTTTCATCATAATCAATACCTTCTTCTTGTGCAAACCCCTAAACAACCAGTCTGGCCTTGTTCTTAACAATAAGCCCATTTTCATCAGTTTTGTTCCTAAACACCCATTTAGTGCCTATTGCACACTTACCTGGAGGTAGAGGAACCAGTTCCCACACTTGCTGTTTCTTGAACTGAAGAAGCTCAAGCTGCATGGCATCAACCCATCCATTGTCCTTTAAAGCAATGTGATAATTCTTTGGCTCTGCTGACTAATGAAGAGAGCATAGAAGCAGAAATTTGACAATTGATTTCTTGTTGATACGCCAGCAGTGATATCACCAATGATTTGAGACATAGGGTGATTCTTCAGATCTTGATACACAATGAGATCTGTGCAAGTGTTTGCAGCAGGTTCAGCAGCAACAGATGGTGATGGTGAATCATTTCCTTGAAACCAATCAGTGGATGGTAATTCAAAGGAGGTTGAATTTGAAGAAATCTCATCAGCATTTGTTGTGGATGGTGCTACTGGAGCTACAGGAACATCAGGTCTAGCTGAATCAGGCAGTGATCCCTAAACCTGAAGAGGTAGTACTGCTATCATCATCATCATCAGCACCAGCAGTACCACCAGGTGGTGAACTGTTGACAGGAGCAACAACAGGAGTTTGATAAGGAACATATTGCAGTATGTCCAAATCAAATAGCTCCACAGGGCTTTGTGGAATCTTGTCCTAGGAGATTCATTAAACTTAACATGTAGAGTCTCTTCAACCATCTTTGTTCTGCAGTTGAAGACTCTGTATGCTTTGCAAGTTGATGAATAACCAACAAAGTACCTGCATCCACCTTAGGATCAAATTTTTGGAGTTGATCCCATGTGTTGAGAATGAAACAAGGACACCCAAGCTCTGAAGAATGAAATTAGAGGGGCCAAATGATGAAGAACTTCATATGGAGTCTTCATCAACCTCTGATTTACTAGAACTCTATTCTGTACATAGCAAGCTGTATTGACAGCTTCAGCCCAAAAAGTCATTGGCAGTCCAGAATCAGCCAACATGGACCTTGCAGCTTCAATAAGGGTCCTGTTCTTTCTCTCCACTACTCCATTTTGCTCAGGAGTTCTTGGGATGCTATACTGCCTCTTGATTCCCTTTGATAAGTAAAATTCATCAAGTGTGTGGTTTCTAAATTCTGTACCATTATCACTCCTCACACACTTAACTGGTAGGGAATACTGCTTCTCAACGTGTAACACAAAGTTCATAATGGACTGTGCAGCCTCATCCTTTGAATGCAAGAAGAAAGTCCATACAAATCTGGAGTAATCATCCACAATTACCAGACAGTATTTCTTCTTAGCCATACTCATCACTTTCACAGGACCAAAGAGATCCATGTGAAGAAGTGTAAGCAGGCAGTGGACTTAGGTTCTTCTATGGAGGGAAATGAAGCTTTGTGCTGTTTTCCTTTTAAACAGGCAGTGCAGTTATCTTCACACTTGAACTCCTTCATGGCAGTCCCCTTACTAAACCATGGTTTATCAGCTGATTCATGTTTTTGAGATTAACATGACCCAGCCTTCTATGCCATCGAATAGATTCTTGGGGGGAAGCCTTGGAAAATAGGCAAGGATGGCCTTTGAGATCTATTTTCTTGGAAAGATCTAAGGCATACACTCTTCCTGTCCTGTTGGCCTTTAGGAGAGTGTGTTCATCCAACACCTTATCAATCAAATTTAGAACTTTGGATGACAGAATCCGACAGTTCTGACTGGTGAAAAGAGCAACATGGCCTTTGTCACACATTTGACTGACACTCAAGAGATTGTACTTGAGATTTTCCACATGGTTAACATCATTAAACTTTATTTCCCCATTGGAACAAAGCCTTTGCATGATGTAACCCTTTGCATCATTGCCAAATGACACAAACCCCTTCCTCCTTGAGAGTAGTCATTAAGAAGTGATATGTTCCCTGTCATATGCATGGATCCTCCACTGTCTACATACCAGATGCCTCTGAGGTATGTTGAAGACTCCTGCAAGATACAACAAATTAATTGATTTTGAGACCCAAACCTTTTTGGTCTGGGCCTGTTCTCATCAACAGATGGTAAACTAACATGTTTGTTGGAAACAACAGCCTGAGAGAAAGAAGCTAGTGAAGAAAAGGAATCCTTTGGCTTGGACCTCCTTTTCTGTGGTTTCAACATAGGAACATCTAATTGGTTAACTCTTCCCAATAGATGTTGAACCATCATAACCAGCTGTGTCTAATTTTGGGATGAGGCCTTCAGCTCTTTAGACACATTGGCATTGGAGTTTGATAAGTTCCTATGTTGCACCTTCTTCTTTTGAGCAATCTCAACTGTTACCTGTTTAACCCCTTCCTTTTTGGATTTCTGTTTGGACTTGAGGGTTATAGGATTTGATGTTGCTGGTACAAATGTGGCTCCAACTCATTTTTCATTTTAGCCATTTTCTCTTGAATTTCTTCTTTAGTTTTGAGTTTGGATCCCCTTTTGTACCAACAATCATCTGTAAGATGATTGAACAAACCACATACTTCACATGGTTTCTTCTTCATCTTATGATGATCATCAACTAAAGAGGATGAAACTACTGAAGACTTGCTCTTCAGTACTTTAGAAGCATTATTTGCTTTCTTGACTTCCTCTTTAGTAGTCTTCAAACTCTTTCTACTGACAGTTTTCTTCTCTTCAGTGCTGTCATTAGTTGGAGTTTGAACTTCAGGTGTTAAATTTTGCTCTCCATCCTTTCAGGACTTTTAGAAATAACTCCTAGTTGATCATCTCTTTTATCATGTGAGTGTCAGCAGTAGAACCATCAATATCAGCTGATGGGTTCTGAGAGGCTTAGTGCTGACTTCAACTTTTGATGATGCTCTATCAAAAGGTGAATCACATGATGAGGTGGATTGGTTATTGCTTTCTCCATCAGATTTCACTTCTGCTCTTGAAGCAAAATCTGTAGGAGGAGCAGTGTGATTGTAACCAATACCAAACTTCACATTGGAAGCAGATTGCTTACTAGAAGCATTTCGAAACCTTTGCATGATTGTACCCATCGATCACACTCTACCTGGGTGACTGCAAGGGTTTCTTTTAGATTTCTCTGGTCATCCAGAATAACCTCTAGCTTATCCTTTTCATCATTTAGTTGGCATTTAAGTTATAAATCTCATCATTTTTACAATTAAGAGCAGACTCAAACTCAGCTTTTCTTTTGGAAATGGTTTTCTCAAGCTCAAGTTTTTGATTTATTAATGCTACATTTGCCTCTCTAATTGAGACAAAGGCATCAATGCATGATTCAGAACATAACTTGGCTTTAGTCTCTGAAGATACCGGAGTTACCTGTGAAGATGATGCATTTGAGCAGGAACCCTCAGTAGACTCCAAGGCCATGAGAGACAGATTCCCAAAAGGACTATCACCACCATGTTGACCAGCACTTGTGAATAGTTGTTCATGACCAGACATGTCATCCGGTAAACTGCTCCAGTCAACACCTCCAGGGGTGAAGAAGCTGTGTTGTTGAGGTTGAGGAGGTTGATGAGATTGAACTGGTTGAGGTTCTGGTAGTGCATGAGGTTGTGGTACTATAGGAACTTGAACTTGATTTGACTGTGGCATGTAATAACAAGGGTAAGGATATGGCATTTGACCCTGAGGAACAAAATATGCAGG
The DNA here is from genome assembly GCA_025506515.1 of Flaveria trinervia. Classification (NCBI taxonomy): domain Eukaryota; kingdom Viridiplantae; phylum Streptophyta; class Magnoliopsida; order Asterales; family Asteraceae; genus Flaveria; species Flaveria trinervia. Next base: position 92,008,120 of record CM046445.1, on the reverse strand, counting down.
AGATGGTGGTTAAGAATGATGACTAGAATTGATAGGATGTTGCCCTCTGTGTTGTTGACTATTGCCAGGGAAAGTCACAAAAGGTGCAGAGGAATTAGATCCAGATGATCTGCATTCTCTAGCAAAGTGTCCAAGCCTGTGGCATTTGTGACACTTCAACTTACTCTTGTCAAAACCAACTTTGGTTTTGCCAGAGAGTCCTGGGAACTTTCTTCTAGTTCTTTGTAGAACTTCTGAGATCTGATATTTATCAAGGCCATTTGGCTCAAAATATCCATCTCTTCTAAGTCATCATCAGCAATCCCCTTGAGATCATCCATGATGAAGCATAGATTGTCATTATTACATCCAGTAAACTGACTATCAACACTCACAAATGCAGAATCAGAAGTGTTGAAGAGAAGTCATATGCTCATCATACTGGCATTCAGATGAGGCATATTCTAACTCATGACCAACCAAGGCAGTGTTGCCTGGTACAAAGTCTTCAGTGAGCTTTCCAGATGAAGACGTTTCGTTTCTGTTCTATCTCTCTCTCAATGTGAGCAATTTCCCATGGAGTTGGGTGAGAGATAGTTTGTCCAAATTTGCACTGGAGCGTAGGAAAATAGTGTATGTGTCCCATCTCTCAGGCAGTGATCTGAGAAATCTGTTATTCATCTGGCTATTGGTGCACTCATGTTTGACCATTTTTAATTCAAAGATCAAACAAGAGAACCTCTCGAACTGTTGAGTCAGTGTCTCACCCTTCCTATGAGAGAATGTCTCATATTGTTGGGCAAGGATTTCTCTATTATTTGCCAAGACCTCATCTGTTCCTCCAAATTGTTCTTTCAAGGCATTCCAGAGGTCATGGGTAGTTTCATGATGCATTAGCCCATAATAGATTTCATTAGGCAGTGCCATGGCCAGAATTTCATGGGCTTTTGCATCAATCTCAAACAACTTCTTATCCTCATCGGAGTATTGCTCCCTCCTCTTCGGAACCATTTGATTGGTTTCCGGGTTATTCACCATAGGCTTGTGTGGACCATGTACCACTGATGTCCAACAACCTGCGCTGTTAACAAACAGGTGATGGAGCATTCGTCGTTGCCATATGTTATACTCATTCCTAACCAGCATTGGAGGCTTGGTTGAGGAACCAGTATTGTGAGGATCATTGGAAGGAGTAGTCATTTTGAGTCCAAATACAATTTAATTCAAGCTTTTAACCATTTTTATAAAGACCACAACAGACTCAATGAAAACCAAGAGAAAATCTCAGGATGAATGACCAGAAAACACAGAAAATTCAATCTCTATAACCGTTTCTTGCAAAACACAAAAATGCTAATTCAGTCAAACTTGGATCTTGAATAGCAGTTTCAATGATCAATTATTAGATCGATCAATGATTAACCTGCTTTGATACCGTTTGTCAGGATCAGTGATCACAAGTTTGATGTAATGGAGCGTAGCATAGCAGAATAAGAACAAGAATTAGACAAATTGTAGCAGAGTTCGATACTTGTATGCATTAAGAACAAATACGGTTATAACAGAGAATATATTTCTGTAACAAGGAATGTTTCAATAATATCGAATATTTCTGATCAAATCATTCATGTATTACATTAGGTTGACACTCCTTATATAGAGTGCAATCGCTGCTGTTATCACGGGTAAGTGACAACTGACAGATCTTACAAAAATAAAACTCTTAACAAACTACTGAAATGTTCACAACTACTGAGAACATATCAGAGTGTTAAGTACAAAATAAGAACTACTGATAAGAAACTACTGAAACTACAACGACTGAAGAACAAGTTCTTCAGTCGTTTTACAAAACTACTGATAAATATAAAACTACTGATGAGCACAACAACTGAAGAAGTATTCTTTAGCTATTGTGTCAAACTACTGAAAAGATAAAACATAAAACTACTGAAAGGTAAACCGTCACAACTACTGAAGAAGACCTCTTCAGCTGTTGTGACAACGTCTGATACTTTGGTCTTCAGCACTTGTGTCTTCAGACTTTGTCTTCAGCACTTGTGTCTTCAGACTTTGTCTTCAGACTTTGTCTTCAGCACTTGTGTCTTCAGACTTTGTCTTCAGCACTTGTCTTCAGACTTTGTCTTCAGCACTTGTGTCTTCAGACTTTGTCTTCAGCACTTGTGTCTTCAGACTTTGTCTTCAGCACTTGTGTCTTCAGACTTTGTAATCAGCTGTTGTCTTCAGCTGTTGTGGTCTTCAGTAGTTGTATGACGTCTGTGGGACTTAAAGGTTTTTCTGATCCGGCTCATTGGTTCTTTTGGTCCAACACATCAGTCACTTATAACTGAGGTGGACACTCCTGAACCTGTTCAGGATGTCCATATGGAAGAGGCTCTCACTTCTGAAAGTGATTACATCATTAAGACCTCAATCATGGCAACTCAGCTCACTAACATCTCAACTGAGATTGCCAGTGAGCAGAAGAAAACCAGCAGCCAAGAACCTCAAGCTAGTGGTGAGAAAGAGGACTTTGGTCCAATCATCTCATCCCCCAATGAATCTTCTGATAAAGATGAGGGGAATCTGAGACTACCGGTGCAAAAAACTATCTAAAACATGCACTTACTTAGTCTCAAAGGTCAGTCACCTTGAATCTCAGATGACTACCTTACACAACAGGATCAATCAGCAACTTGAGATTTCATATCTTAAGGAAAAACTAGCTGGGAGACCCTTAAGAAGAGCTCAACCAGGAACACAAGAACCTGTGGATGTGATTGACCTATCTTCTAGCTCACCTATGCAAGTGGGTGATGCTACCAAAAAGGGGGAGAAAGTCATTACAGCCACAGAACCTGGGAGTTCTTCAAAGAGAATAGACACTGAGGACTCACCATCCTCACTTGCAATTGGGCATTCTCAGCAACCTCCTCAAGTTCACATTGATATGGACTACACAGACTCCTTCATACAGAGTTTGTTTGAGGATGGGATACCAAGGGCTATGTCACCTTCACCATCTTCCAATCACATCACTGGGTGGAGGTATGACAACATCAGGAAAGCCTTAATCATCATAAGAGTTCAAGGCAACAAGAAGTCTTCAACTTCCAGACCTTGGACTACTATGAAGGTCTGGATCTAGTCAACATGCCACTTGTCAACCCAAGCCAATCAAGACAGACTGATAGACTGGCTAAAAGAATCCAAGACAGGATCACTGCAGAGTTCAGCTTAAGAAGGAGACTTAGGCAATCAGGCAATGCCATCGGTCAACTAGATGTTGAGGAGGACCCTAAGATTAGCTTCATAGGGGAATCCTTGACTGAAGGCCTAGTGGTAGAACCTGAGAGCCCTGTCTCATCAACATCAACTGCTACAGAGATCCATACTCCTTCTGAGACACCTGCTGGTGAAGGTTCTTCTCAACCTCTCTCTGGCCTGAGCTCGGATGCTGCAACAAGCAATGAAGGCCAAAGCTCTCTCCACCCTGAGTCACAAAGGTCTATGAGTGACAAAAGAAAAAGAAAAATGACAACTGAGGAGATTGAGGAGGAGGAGAGAGAGAGGAAAAGGAGGCTAAGGGGAGAAAGTTTCTCTGCTGAGTCTTCAAGACTCATGGAGTCTGCTATCAGGGCTGCCCCCTGACCAGATACTTAGAATGATGAGCTAAGGGAAGTCAGGATAAACTATTTGCAGACTAGGAACTATGACATAGACAATGTCATTTTTCTTCCCTTAGATGAGTTAAATGAACTGGTTGACCTGGAAAGGTCAAGGGAGAAGAAGGAGGCAGAAGATGCAGAACTCCTAGTGCAAGTCAAAGAAGAGAGAAGAAGAAAAAAACTGTACAAGGATATGCCTACCCTCTCCCCAGTTCAGGAAAGTCTTGCACAAGAAGATGTGGTTCAACAAGAACCTCAGGTAGACAAAGAAGAAGAAAGGATCAAGATGATCAACTACCTGAGTACCACATGCTTCTATCAGGCAAATGCACTCCTTCCCTTGTCCTATGATATGTTGAGTTTGAGTACTTAAAACAGCTTGAACTTGAGATAATCAAGGACAGAAAGACAACTAAGAAGAAACTAAAGGAAGAAACTGCAAAATCAAGAGCCATCATCCAGAAGAGCATGAAGAAGTCTGCTGATAGGCAGAGGATGATGAGCTTCTTGAAGCTATATGGATCCTCCGGAAGGAGACTTGGCCCCATGTCTCTATTCAGTATGGATGAGCATATTAGGGTGATGAAGCAGAAGATCAAAAGTGGAGAGCTCATTGACATACACTCCACTCCAAGTCAAGCCCCACCTGAAGTGGAGGTTAAGGTTGAACAACCAAAGACAACACAACCTGGACCTCCTGCTGAAACTCAGCAAGCTTCATCTTCTGATCCAAATCAGGGTCAACCTCCCTCTCCTTCTGAGCCTGAGAGAGAGGAAGTACCAACTGAGAAAGACAGTGAAGATCAATCTGGTGCTGCAGACTAGTCTTCTCAGTTAAAATCTAGTAAGAGAAAGAAAAGGATGGCTTTTAAACCAAATCCAAAGAAGAAGAAGACTGCACCCTCTTTTAAATCCCAGGATGAGTCAGAACATCTTGAGATTGTGCAGCCAGAGGATGCTACATCAACTCCAATTCAAACATCTCGTCTAGTATCAGGAAGACCCATCTTGTCTTGGACATACACCACAAATCCAGAAAGATGGTATGTCATTAGAGATCAAGGCATTGAAGACACTTACACATGGCAAGATATGTTTCAGTTGCCTCTGCATGACCTCTTTGATATGAGAAGACACTTTGATAGTCTGAAGAATCCTGATCACCTTATGAAGAAAGGATTGGTGATCATCCTAATAAAGACTATTGATATCTGAAGTCTTCTAAGTGTTTTGGTAGCATCAGCCTAGGAGGAGTTTGTAGAGATTAATGAAGAGGCTGATGCAACCTAAACATCTTAAGTCTATCCTGCATGCTGCACAAGTGCATCAAAGAAGAAGCTTAGGAAGTTTCACACATGAAATAGAAAATACTCTAAGTGTGAAATCTTCCAAAGCTAAGACCAATATCTTCCGAAGCCAAACATGAAGTCTTCCGAAGCCTCAGAGATAAAGTCTTCCGAAGCTTCAAGATCTTGAAGACAGATTTCTTCCGAAGACTTTTAGTAACATGCTTTATTTGATGTACTGTTCCATAAAGCTGGACACCTTTCTGCTGCATCTCTGCAAGTCACAACTTACATGAGTTGGTGAAAAGGTCCATGCTTTTGGTAACTGTACATTGAGGTCTTGAGTTTGTAACTTTCTACTTATGTACTTTTTCCTTTTTTGTAATAGATAAGGATGTGAGCTATGGCATGTCATAGTCACAAGTCAAAAGGCAATCTGCCTTTTGACTTTACAATTGATTTTGTTTGTCTCTAGTCAATTGTATCCAGCTGGCTTTCAAAGTATAGCCGGCTGTAGGATGTAGTATAAGTATCTCATGTTCTTGTATCTTCCAAATATGCTTTGTAACACTTGTAATAGAACATAGAGAAAGCAATATACTGCATTCTTGAAAACCATATACTGTTGTTCTTTGTGTTCTGTGTCTCTTGCATTGCTTGTGTTCTTAGTATCTCAACTTGGTTAATCCAGTTTATTGTTTGATTAAGTTTAGTTAATCTCCTCTTTGTGTTGTTGTGTTGTAACTTAGACCCTTCAACGATCCTGCACGTACTTTATTCCACTGTTCATCTTTTTATGATAGTACAAGTTACCAACTTTAGATGGTGAAAAAAGGTAAGTCAGGGACATGTCCTGACTACCAAATCTCATATAAGACTTTATCCGAGATACCTTAAACTTTAGTCTTGTAGTATAGACTTTAGTTATAGGATCCCAGCTGGTATCAAAGTATATCTGGCTATAGGTAGTATTATATATAGGTTCTCTTTGTAACTCATTGTAACAACTGCTTGCAAGAGTCTTGTATTATTGAGTTGAGAAGTAATATATAAAAGTACCTTGAAAATTACTTCCTGTGTTCTTTATTACTTTCTATATTGTGATCAACTCTTACTGATTCTATCTTAACCAGAGTGTTGTTCTAGGTGAGTTTGAGAGAAAAACATTAAGTGTTTAGTGACAAACATCGATCCGGCAATGATAAATGAAAGTAAACAACATGAATGCAAAAGATGAATGCAAAAGATTTGATGTGATGTTACAAAAAACATATTCGAAAATAGAATCAAACGCTTACAAATGTTTGGGATCTATAAGTAATTAAGCCAAACATCCTGACTAACCTTTGTAAAAAATAACTTGATAAATCTCATTCCTTCAAATTATGGAGAAATTACCATTGATGTTGGATTGAAGGAATAATAAAGCATCAGGTGTATCAGGAACATATATTGTAGAAACAATAGATAAATGGAAGTAATTTTGCAATCCAAAACCATCAAACAGTTGTGTTGTTTCCAATTCCCTTATAATACCGCTCTCATATCCACATCCTACAAATCAACAATTAAATTACATCAACCATAAAACCTTTGTCTAATTTCATGAGTGGTCATAAAGAAAAGAAGAACTCACAAGTTATATCAAAAAATTTGGCATTAATTAGTGTTTCAAATTTAATGTTAACATAGATGTGAACAAACCTTGAGGGCGAGACAAGCACATGCCAAACCATGACTAAGGTGGTGTTTTTTTCTAAAAAAGGTTTGCGCAGTCTCTTCTGTCTACATTACATAAACATTACTATCTGTAGACTTTTTGTTTTTTGGAAACATTTCATTAACAAGCGCCTACGTGAGCACTTATTCGTGCAGATTTGGTCCAACCACTTCTAAGGTCCCCAAGGTTAAACACCAACACCTACCACCACCCACTATCCACGACCAGTGTCCACCACCACCACCCTACACCTCCACCACCACCCTACACTTCCACCACCACCACCACCACCATTCACCACCACCACCACCACCCATCGTCTACCACCCCATCGTCCACCGCTACCCACCGTCTACCATCACCACCACTGTCCAACACCGCCCAGCACCACCAATTTATTGTAGTAGTTTGTAGACACTAAAAACATACACTTCTCTTCTTGTAGACCGAAGAAGTTTGGTCAACCTCTTTTCTTACAATGTCTACGAAAATGTTTTGCACACTGTAGACATTTTACCTCTTAAAAAACAAACTGCACCTAAATCCATCAATTAGTTCCAAAAATGATGACCTTAAGCTTCAATACTGTGACATCCGGTAATTTTCCGTTACCAAACTCTGTTAGTTCCGTTAAGTCTTGCATACACGTGTCGTGAGCACACACTAGTTGTCGTTGAACGTTGGTGACTTAATAATAATAATCTATGATAAACAATGATAATCTAATTAATAAGGTTGATTATTAGTTCTGATTATGCGGTTCATGATTTTATAGAATTTTAAATGTTTGTTTATAATTTTACGCGATAGCGCGACAACGTGTAATATATATTACGTGTGTTGTGTGACTTGTTGTAATGTTTAGGATTATTATTATTGGTTAATAATACTTGTGTTTAGTAGTTAAAAAATATTTAAAAATGTATTAGAAAGATTAGTTTTTATAAAATATAATTAAAGGGGTTATTTTGTAAATACTTTTTTAACCAAATATTACCATAATTAACCCAACCCTAGCCCCCAAACCTTCCATTCGGCCGCAACCCTTCTCCCCACCCTCCCACATTGCGAAATTGATCCAAGAACACATACACAAGTCGAATTCCAAGTGGTTTCAAGTATTACAAGTTGATTTCAAGTGATTATCATCATCTAAACACATCTAAAGGTTAGTTTTGATTAGTTGTTCATGTTGATTGTTCTTGATGAACCCTAATTATGAAGATGATGATGATTATATGAAATTGATGATTATATGATGATTATATGATGTTAGTTAGGTTGTATGAATTCTAGATTATTTTATTGTGCAAGAAATCTAGGGTTTGATCATCTAGTTCATACATTGCCATAAGAGGAAACTTTTTGTTCTTGAAGTCTATGATTTGATGATGCTAAGATGTTAGATGTAATGCTTAGATGTTAGTTTAATTGAATTGTACAAGAAAATCCATGAAATTGTGATATTGATCATGACTTACTAAAAGTAGAAACTTTTGTGTATGTTGTTGAGAATTTGGATGTCTTGGAGGTGATTAGCATGTTAGAATGAATGCTATAAACTTGATGAGGTATATAATTATTGAAATTATGGTTGAATTGGATGCTAGACCACTTTTGGGTATTACTTTCCCAAAAGGGAAACTTTATTTTTTTGTAGAACTTTGGATGTGATGATTTAGGCATGCTTATGATGTTAGGATCATGTTAGAATGATTGTGGATGATGTCTGTTCTGTTAGAAGGTGTAATTGAGTTGTATGGATGCTTGGTTGATCATGTATGAAGTATAGATTTTAATGATCATACATGATGATGAATTATGGTTAGTGATTAGGAGATCATGATTAGGTTTGAAATTTGGTTGTCACTATATATGCTAGTATATGGTTATGATTGTCATACACACATGCAAATCCGAGGCCCCTACTTAGTAGGATTGGCAGGGTTTATGATGTGAGGTCGTGAGTGACTTCACATGGTATGTAATGCATGATTAGACTTCACGTATGAATTGTTTGATGCGATGTAATTATCATTTTTGAGCATGATGACTATTTGAGATTTGTATGAGTGTATGATAATCTAATGTGGTATGATGACCTAGGTAGAACTTGGGTTGAATGATGTGATGCATGTGGATAACTTACATGATATTCATGTATGATAAGTTAATTTGCATGATTAAACAATATTTCATCTAATATGTCACCAACGGGTCAAACAGGTCAACCAGGTTAACCTAGGGTTGTTAAGTTTTCTGTGTACACGTACTTATGTACTTGTGTGTTCTAGGTAACCTTTGAAGGGTTGTCTTTGCATCTATCACGAGTCTCTTTATTCGTTATCATTATACACCAAGTGAGTTCATGCCCCTCTATTTTATAAACCTTCTTCTGGGAGAGGTAGCATACTTGTACTGAAACGCTATTTTATTATTATAAGTTGTGTATGTATTAACATAGTGCTTAATATCTTGAAAATTCCTCACACTTTTGGATCGTTAATAATGCTAACTAGCGGGAAATCTTGGGTAGTACTACTGGGTGTGACGAGCCCCACCTGTGCGACTCGAGGTCATACGGGTGCAATATTGTCCTAAACACAAACATCGTCACGACCTGATAAGTCATGACGGGAGGCAACAACGCAACACAGTCAGCTTCGATCGCGAAATCACTATGTTTATTACTTGTGAATATAGACTAGCTATCTATTTCAATACACTTCTTATGCTATAAAATTGGTAATATTTATGTTAAACGCAAACTCTTGAACTTACCAACCATTGTGTTGACATTTTTAGTATGTTATTCTCAGGCCGTTAACTCAGCTTGCCATTAGGAGCACAACACGGGTCTAGCATGCATCCTAAGGCTTTATTTCATAGACACATTTGTTTATCTTTTATATATGGGTTTTAAACATTGGGATGGCATGTGTTTTTCCATATTGTGCATTTATTTACTTTGGATTTGTCTTATTTGCAAAACGCTTCCGCATGATTTTAAACGTTTAAACTTTGGTTGGTTTGTTTTGAATGTGGCATATAGTGTCGTTCTAAGTAACTAGTGACTATGATCCTGGTTTCTTCACACGCCTCGCGGTAAAACTCCGCATGTGGATTTTAAGGGTGTGAAAAATACTCTATCAACTATTAAGAAATCTTAATTTTAATATTATTAAATCAATTTATGAACAATTAACAACATACAATAATTCTTCCAATGGTGTTGTAACAAAATAAAATGATTAGTGGAATGAAAAATTCATAACTTGAAAGAAACACCGCTGGTTACAAAAATCAGATGTCGTAATTCTTGTGATTTGATGCCCTAGTTTCAGATGAATATAGCTAGTAGAAGTTAAATTAATCGCTCAATTTACACGGCCAAGAATGATTCTCAATGGTTTTCTACCACCATCACTAGTAAAAAAATGGACAAAAGGGGTGCGCATTTTGGTCATAAGGGGCGATTTTTAGCCCTCCTCATATGGCTACGCACCTTATGACATATTTTTATAAGGGACAGTTTTCATAAGGGGCGGTTTTTAAACCGCCCCTTATATATATCAATAAGGGGTGGTTTTTGAACCCCCCCTCCCTTATGTACATCAATAAGGCGGTTTTTGAACCCCCTTTATGTTCAAATATTGAAGAAAAAAATTATTGTTTAATAAACAGTAATATTTTCCTGTACAAACCACTCAATTAATCAAAAATTGTGTATCAAATATTTCGTATATTAAAGTATCATATATTGTGATCAAACGTTCAAAATCGACTCAATATACAATATCTAGACAAAAAGCACGTATATACACCAAAAATTCCCAAGGTAATATCATAAAGTCAACATAAATAAATCATCCTTTTAACTAAAAAGTTTATTGTCACACCCCCGCTAAAAGCGGAAACACGGGGATGTAACGAGACGGGATCGTCATAACACATGGTAAACAATAGAGATACAATATAATAAATGATGACAAAGCGTGTCACGACGAAACCCGACACAAAGGAGACTTGTGTCGTGTTTAGTTAATATTCACGACAATATAGCCATAAGCATAACATGATAAATGATTCACATAAACAAAGATGATAACATTGTATGCAATTCCCACAACCCGGGAACAAGTATCAAAAGAATAATGTTGTTTAAAGCAGACTACAACAAAGTTCCAAAAAGACAATGTTCGTTAAGTATGTTTAGTCTCAAAATGCATCCTTGGTTCTCCACTAAGGCAGCACACCTAGATCTTCAATTAGCGTTGTCACCTGAAAAGATATGCTCAAAATGGTCAACAAAATTGTTGGTGAGCTCGCAGGTTTAAGTAGTAAATAAGTAATTGATGCTGTAATATAATTGTTGTGGAATACCGTGTATATAGTTATAAGTAAGCAAAAGCACATGACATGAGCTTTACAACCAACCTAACGACGTACACACAGAATCTTGTCGGAATATATTCACCCAAGCCCCGTTCCTCGCTATTGTTGGTACTAACTAGTATACCAACAACAAGGGTGGGGGTGTCAACCCAGTAGTAATACAAATACCTATCCGTCGGTTCCCACACTGAAATTAAATGGTTGTAAAGAAAGTACCTCACAACGAACTTAAGCATGTATCAGATAAGTACTCACAATATAGTAACATGTTGATTCCAAGTATGTAAATTGTATGTAAGTTGTACAGCATTGAAAAGTGGGTGAGCATACTTTTCCCCCAAGTTTGTAAATGATTGAAAAGTTGTATAAGCATAAATAGGGGCCACGAAACTCACTTGTTAAGTGGTAAGTATTTAACACACAAGCAGACACACGTATTAGATCTTATGTAGATCCAAGTACTAGAAACCGTCGCTATTGCCGGTGATATTGTGTAAAAGATTCGTTGTTATAAGAGAAGTGTTTGTTAAATATTAGTAGTCACGAATCAGTGGTTAATAATTGTAAAATGTTAGGTTGATTTGATTTGGAATAGTATTTGTAGGCTTGATAGCGTTGACTTTTGTGGTTGAGCAATGGCAACCGTGTTGATGTTACCTTCACATCACATGACATGCGAGAAGGAATTCGCACACAGCAATTTCAATAACACGACAGGACTAGACGCACAACTCAACACTCCATTCGCACGAATCAACTCTCATTCGTACAAATCAGCTTCATTCATACGATTAAACCTTCATTCGTGCGACTGGCATTCAGTCGTACCACATAGCACTCAATCGCACGACTCAACCTCCATATACATGAATCAACCTTCATTCGTACGAATCAGCTTCATTCATACAACTGAACCTCCATTCGTACGTTTGGCCTTCAGTCGTGCGATACACGCACAATCGCACACATTCATACGGTCGCAGACTCAGTCACATGCATACACTCATCCACATTGACTCAATCACACATATTCATTCGATCGCACGACTCAGTTGCCCGAATGACACAGTCGCATTATTCAGTCGCATGACTCACCCAGTCGCACGACTCAGTCGCATGACTCAGTCACATGATAGATCCAGTCGCCAGAATGGCAGATTCGCGACTGCAGAAGTGCAGAGCAGCCTTCGGCTGCTCCGAGCACCAGTTTTACACGACGAGGACTTCCAAAAACACTCTACTAACATACACAAACAAGAAGAACACACAGAAGGACATCACACGCACCCATACGACCACATGTGTTCGGGTTGGACCCGAACACCCTAAATCCTAAAAGTACAGCAGTGAAAAAGCAAGAAAAGGGACGACCAAGGTCGTCCACCTGCAAGAATGGAGTAGACTCGGTTGCAGTCGAAGTCTAGACGACGAAAACTGGACCAAACAGGGCGGTTTTGGTGCAAGGAAGGAGACGAAAGAGTGAAGAAGAAGATGAAGAATGGGGCTAGGGCTGGAAAATGGGGTTTATATACCCAGCCGAAGTTTGGAAAATGGCACATTTAGTCCTTGCACTTAAATCCCCGAATTCCCAAATTTGTTTCGGTTGAAAACGACTTTAATAGGTTAGTTATATTGATGATAAAAATGTATTTAATGATAATTGGTAACATAAAAATGGTTTTATTAATGACAATAATATTATATAAAAATGATATTCTTAGTGATAACGGTGATGAAATTTGTAAAAGTTTTAAAGATAGCATAGGTTTCGACGATAACACAAGCATAAAGATGATAAAACAAGTATGATATCCACATGAATAGCTAATCAGGATGAGAAATGAACGTTCACAGAAAAGTTAACAGAAGCCACGTTAATTGACGGACCTTGAGGTGACGGATATCACATTTATCGATCATTTCCGACATCAATTGTAAAACTAAATCATCAAGTTCTTTTGTTGCAATAATCTATTGTGTATTCCATAACTAAAAACAAGTAGATAAAAATTGTAAGTATATAATCTACTATTACGTTTAGTAAAATATACAAAAAATTACACGGATGGTGAAATCATGTGGAACATACTTGAAAAAGTCCATCATATGCTTGATAAGGGGCGGGGTGGGGGGGCACCGAAGGAGGAGGAAGGAGGGGGAGGCGGCGGGGGAGAAGGGGCAGTGGTGGGGCTGCCCCAAAGGAGGAGGGAGGAGGAGGAGGAGGCGGGGAAGGAAGGGCAGTGGTGGAGGTTACATCGAAGGAGGAGGATGCGATGGTGGAGGCTGCGGCGAAGGAGGAGGATGAGGGGCGGCAGGGGAGAAGGGGCATTGGTGGGGGCTTCGCAGGAGGAGGAAGCGGTGGTTGTGGTGGGGAAGCCGACAAGAGGTGAGGGTGAAGAGGAGGCACTTTTGGAGTTTTGGGAGGGAAAACAAAAAAATTCATGTTATAAGTGACCTAAAGAGCGAGCCGATCAAAAGGGATGGGCATGAGTTCATAAGGGGCGGTCTTATCAAAAGGGGCGGGCCATGCTCATAAGAGGCAGTTTTATCGTGTATAAGGGGCGGTTTTATGGTATTATAAGGTGGCATAAAGGAAGTATATATTAAATATTCAGTATCACATAAGGGGATGTTATAATACCCGCCCCTAAAACTAGGGGTGTTTATTTTTGGATATCCGAATTTTGGATATCCGAAAATCAAGGATGGTGAATTTAACTATCCGAATCCGAAATTTCGGATATCCAAAATTTCAGATCCGGATTCGGATATCAGAATTTCAAAAAAAAAGCTGTATTATTTAATAAATAAATTTTATTGAAATTTATTTCATATATCCAAAGTTTTTATTAAAATATCCAAAATATCTAAAAATATCCGAATATTTAATTAATATTGTGAAGTATTAAAAACCAAAACAAGTGGTAAACTTTCAAAGCTAAGTTTCTTCCAAAGCTTAACATAATTATTCCGAAGCTAAGTTGATTTCTTCCGAACGTTATGTTTGCTTCAGAAGGGATTTGAAGTGTACATTGAAGTTCTTCCGAAGTATGTGTATCTTCCGACGGGTTATTTCTGTTCGGAAGATTTACTTTAGGGTCCTTAGTGTAAATTCTCAATTTTGTTGAGTGTTAGTTATAGTTAGTTAATCCACTATAAATAAGGATCAGATGTAATCGGTGAGGGGATCCGAAAATCCAAAATCATTCCAATCACAGTAATCATTTGAAGTTCTTGTTCACAACTTTATTATTTCTGGTATCATCTTTGTATTGTTGATATTCCGCGTTCGTATTCTCAATTATTTTACAACAATTGGTATTAGAGCCTGGTTATTGCCTCGATTGAGAATCAAGATTCAATCAAAGATCGATTGACGACAACAATGGTGTCTACGAAGTTCGAAGTTGAGAAATTCGACAGGAAAAACGACTTCGGGTTATGGCGGTTGAAGATGAAGGCATTACTCGTTCACCAACGAGGGGTGGATGCCTTGGCCGGAGAATCCAAGTTGCCGAATACAATGTCAGACAAGGAGAACAAGGAAATGCTGGAACAGGGACACAGTTCAATCATCTTGAACTTGGGGGATCGAGTACTCAGAGAAGTGTCGAAGGAGACGTCTGCTGTAGGGGTCTGGGCGAAATTGGAAAGTCTGTGCATGACGAAGTCTCTTGCGAACAGATTGTATCTCAAGAAACGGTTGTACACATTCGAAATGGCTACTGGGAAGTCAATTGAAGATCATACTGATGAATTCAACAAGTTGGTGTTGGATCTTGAGAACATCAAAGTTGTGTTAGATGATGAAGACCAAGCAATCATATTCTTGACATCTTTGCCATCCTCTTATGAGCACTTTGTGGATACGTTGATGTATGGTAGGGATACTCTTACCATGGAAGAAGTGCTGGCAGCTCTCAATTCAAAGGAATTGAATAAGAGAATTGATTATAAGGAAGATGGTGGAGAGGGCTTGGTAGTCAGGGGAAGATCGGAACAAAGAAACTTCAAGCAAAGAAGTGTCTCGAAGTCCCGGTCTAAGTATAAGAGGAGGTGTTATGTGTGTGGATCTGAAAAGCACTTCAAGAAAGATTATCCTGACTTAAAAAGAAACAAGGGTGAATTAAGTGGATCAAAGACTCATTCTGGACACAATGCATATGATGATTTCTCCGATGGATATGAAAGTGCAGATGTGTTGGCTGTCACAAGCAGTGGCAAGGAGGATGGGTGGATTATGGATTCAGGGTGTTCATTTCATATGACACCAGTGAAGGAGTTCTTTAAAGAACTAAAGATTGAAGATCTTGGATCAATAAAGCTAGGGGATGATAGACCTTGCAAGATAGTGGGTCATGGTACAGTGACTTTTAAAATGAAGAATAACAGGGAAGTGGATCTTCATGATGTAAGGTATATTCCTAGTCTTAAAAGGAGCTTGTTGTCTTTAGGGCTATTGGAGAGTTTTGGTTACCATGTTAGTCTTAGAGATGGTAAGGCTAAGGTAATAAAGGAATTAATGGTAGTCTTGTTTAGAAGTTGAAGGGATAATAATATCCAGTTACTAGATAATGCTGGTGTAGTAGAACCCCAGGTGGCATCTGCCTCAGGTGATAGTAGTTCTAAGGCTATGCTATGGCATATGAGGCTTGGTCATATCAGTCATTAGGGACTAGTGGAGTTGCAAAAGCAACAGGTCATGACTGAGCTGCATAATTGTGATTTTGGTTTTTGTGAAACTTGTATTCTTGGTAAACACAAGAGAGTAAAGTTTACAAAGCCTAGGTATATCACAAGTGGGGTATTAGACTACATTCATTCTGATTTACGGGGTCTTGCTAAGGTTGATTCTTTGGGTGGTGATATTACTTTATGACCTTGATTGATGACTTTTCTAGGAGAGTTTGGGTGGTTATATTAAAGAATAAGACTGATGCTTTCAGTAAATTCAAGGAATGGAAAGTACTGGTGGAAACTCAACTGAAAGGAAAGTCAAGAAGCTGAGAACTGATAAAGGGTTGGAGTTCTGCAGTCATGAGTTTAATCAGTTTTGTAAAACTCATGGTATTGCTAGACATAGAACTGTGCTAGGGACTCCTCAGTAGAATGGTTTAGCTGAAAGAATGAATAGAACTTTGCTTGAAAAGGTGAGGTGTATGTTGGCTAGTTTTGGTTTACCCAAGATGTTCTGTGCTGAAGTTGCTTCCACTGCAGCATATTTGGTCAATATGTATCCATTAGCAGCATTGTACATGAAGACATCTATGGAGGCATGGTCAGGAAGAAAGAATGACTATGGAGGAATTAAGGTGTTTGGGTCTTTGGCTTATGCTTATGTTAGCCAAGGGAAGTTGGAACCTAGGGCCTGTAAATGTGTCTTTCTAGGATACCTTGAGGGTGTTAAAGGGTATAGATTATGGAGGCTAGAAGGGGGCAGACCTAAGGTGATAGTGAGCAGAGATGTAATTTTTCAAGAGAATTTCATGTATAAAAACATTCAAGAAAAAGGAAAGTCAAAGGTTGAAGATCAGAGTGGGGTCTAGATTAAGGTGGAGCAGCAAGGTGTGAATGATAAAGGTGTTGATCAAGGTACCTCTGGTAGCCAGGGAGATGGTATATATGATTACCAATTGGATAGGGATAGACAGAGGAGACAAGTGATACCTCCTGTCAGGTTTAGAGAGGGGCTGAATTTGTCTGGACTAGCCTTTGTTGCTGCTGAAGAAGAAAGCATTTATGAACCATTGTCATACTCTGAGGCAATTTCTATAAAAGGCAATTTCTATAAAAGAAAGTGAGAAATGGTATAAGGCCATGGAGGAAGAGATGGAATCTCTATATAAAAATGCATATGGAGCTGGTTGATAAACCTGAGAGTCATAAGCCTATATCATATAAATGGCTGTTCAAACTGAAAGATGGGATTTCTGAAGGTGAACCTCCTAGGTAGAAGGTTAGACTATTAGCTAAGGGGTTTACACAAAAGCCAGGTGTGGATTATAATGAAATATTCTCATTTGTGGTTAAACATTCATCTATTAGGGTTATGTTGTCCTTGACTGCTTCTATGGATATGGAGCTACATCAGTTGGATGTGAAGACTGCATTCTTGCATGGGAAGCTGGATGAGACTATCTATATAAAGCAGCCAGAGAGGTTTGAGGTTAAGGGGCAAGAAGAGAAGGTATGTCTCCTTGGATGTGTCCTTAACATATAGTGACTAATGGGTTAAAAGGAGCAGCTATGATAGTTGTGTGTATTTAAAGAATACAGTGAGAACAAATTTGTATATTTGTTGATGTATGTTGATGACATGTTAGTGGCTTGTTCATACTTGGAGGAAGTTGAAGCTACTAAGAAGATGTTGATGTCAGAGTTTGAGATGAAAGATCTAGGTGAAGCAAAGAAGATATTAGGCATGGAGATTATAAGGGACAGAGAGCATAGGGTTTTAAAGTTGTCATAAAGGTCTTACTTGGATAAGGTACCAAGTACTATAGGATGGATGATGTGAAGCCAGTAACAGTTCCTATAGTTCTCATATTAAAGTGTCAAGCTCTGATTGTCCTAAATCAGATGCTAAAGTTAGATATATGGAGAAAGTACCTTATGCCAATGTCATTGGGAGCTTGATGTACTTGATGGTTTGTACAAGGCCAGATATTGGGTATGCTATGAGTTTGGTCAGCAGGTATTTGTCAAATCCGGGTAAAGCTCATTGGGTTGCTGTGAAATGGATCTTGAGATATCTCAGGGGTACTAAGCATTATGGTTTAGTGTTTGGGCATCATAATCATGAGAAGGTTGACATGATTGTTGGTTATGTGGATTCAGATTTTGCCAAGGATCTGTATAGGGGTAGGTCTATTACAGGATATGCATTTCAAGTACTGGGCAACTTGGTAAGTTGGAAAGCTCAGTTGCAGCATGTGGTGGCATTATCTACGACAGAGGCTGAGTACATAGCATTGACTAAGGGAGTCAAGGAAGCTATGTGGTTGCATGATTTTGTTTTTGAATTAGGAATCAAAGGTGCAGACTCAGTGGTATTCTGTGATAATCAGGGTGCAGTTTAGTTGTCAAAGAATAGCATGTTTCATGAGAGAACAAAGCATTTTATGTAAAGTTATACTTCATACGGAATGTGGTGAATGCTGGGAAGGTGAAAGTTGAAGGTGTGTCTACTTTGGAGAATCCAGCGGATGTGTTTACAAAGTCTCGACCTGGTGAAAAGTTCAAGTTTTGCTTGGATGGATTGGGAGTTGGTTAAAATCTTGTTTTGGATTTTAAGGTGGAGATTGTGAAGTATTAAAAACCAAAACAAGTGGTAAACTTCCGAAGTTAAGTTTTTTCCGAAGCTTAACATAATTCTTCCGAAGCTAAGTTGATTTCTTCCGAAGGTTATGTTTGCTTCGGAAGGGATTTGAAGTGTACTTTGGAGTTCTTCCGAAGTATGTGTATCTTCCAAAGGAAATCTTTTGAAGGGTTATATCTATTCGGAAGTTTTAGTTTAGGGTCCTTAGTGTAAATTCTTAATTTTGTTGAGTGTTAGTTATAGTTAGTTAATCCACTATAAATAAGGATCAGATGTAATCGGTGAGGGGATTCGAAAATCCGAAATCATTCCAATCATAGTAATCATTTAAAGTTCTTGTTCACGACTTTATTCTTTCTGGTATCATCTTTGTATTTTTGATATTTCGCGTTCGTATTCTCAATTATTTTACAACATATTTACTATTTTTAAATCTTTATAACAATATTTTGGATATTTCGGACATCCGAAGTACCAAAAATTCTCAAAATCAGTATCCGAATCCGAATCCGAATCCGAAATTTTGGATATCCGAATTTCGGATTTTCGGATATTTCGGATTAGGATATTTTTGAACACCCCTACCTAAAAGTATATATATTATATATTAAGGGGCGGTTTAAAATCACTCCTAAAGGAAGCATAAAAGGCGGTCGAAATACCCACCCCTAAATGCGTTTACTAATTTTCAAATAGGACATTAGGGGCGGTTTAGAAATGCCCCTAAAGGTGGCTTAAAGAGCGGTCTTGTTACCCGAGAGTTTGTGTGTGCGTGTGTGTGATTGAGTGTGTGTGGGGGAGGATAAAATAAAAAGTATCACAAGAACTCACGAGTTTGAATGACTTTTAATAAGTTTTTTACACATGTGTAATTATAAACTTACTTACGGTAAAATTTTATAATATATGAATACATCTACGTTTACATATATCAATCATATGACAATGTTATATTTTACTAATAATGCACGTATTCTATATGATATCCCCTAAAACACACACACGCAAGGAAGTTTTGCTAAAAAGGCAATTGTGTTTAAAAAGAAGCGGGGATAAACACGTTAAAAAATATGGGCGCTAATGACACATAGATGTTGTAAATCCTAACACGTTGGTGAAATACTCCTAATACCATTTCGTAAATAATCCTAACACCATGGTGTTCGTAGCCAGTCTAAAACAATGTTATGGAAAATTCTAACACGATGTTTTAAATCCTGACTTATAATGAAAACATCTTGACTCATACAACATGCTAACACAATATCATAAATAACTCTGATATCATGTTGTAAACACAACTGACACCGTATTGTAAATAATCGTAAAATCATATTTTTTCATAGGTCAACCCATTTCAAGAAAATGCTTATAACACTACTAGAAAACTGGTATTTTTGCGACAAGCTTTTGTGTCGCAATTTTGTAGTAATATAAAGATACAGACAAACTTGCGACAAAAATGAGTTCGTAGGAAAAAACATCGTAGGAAAAATATTTTCAACAAGTTTGCGATAACCTTTACCACATATTTGCGACAAAGATTCTTTGTCGCTAACTTGCGACAATGTACCGACAAAATATTAGCGACAATTTGCCATAATTTTTTGTCAAAACTGGTTCTCAATAATAACAACTTTAATATATTTTATAATATATAACACTAAAATGAATATATAAATTATATTTGTAATTAACATTTGCGACAAACTAACGACCAATAATAATTACTTTTATTTATTGTTTGCGAAAAACTACCGACAAAAAGTAATTTTAATTCTATTTTATTTTGTGACAAAGTACTGACAAATATAATAATATTATATTTTTTGCTTTTAAATATTGTGACAACATACAGACAAGAAATTTTAAAATTTTTGAGACAAACTAGCGACAAATGTAAATAAAAATAAATAAATAATCCAAAAATATTTTAAATATTTTTTTCCTGCAAAAAATAACAAAAAATTTTCGAAATAATATAGAAAACCAACTACTAAATTAATAAGCAATTCAAACACTATTCAACATAATAACCAACTACTAAACTAATAATTAAGCAATCCAAACACTATTCAATAAAATATTGTTTCAACAATTTTAAGTAAACTTTTCTTGCAAAATACAAAACAACCAATCTGCATCAGAAACCCCCAACTTATGTTCGAAGACTCACACAGTACCGGAGTACGCGATCTGCATCCTATCTCATGCAATACCCCCGACTCATATTCGAAGACTGATACTGTGTTGGGCCTGTAACCAAACCCCCGACTCATGTCCGAAGACTGACACAGTACCGGAGTTCGCGACAAGGACCTCTTTCCAGTCTGTTGCGACATAGAGTCGCTCACCTCATACATGTGCTTGCAAGCCTTTCTATACTTTTTCTTTTATTCATTTATTCATGCATGCATTCATTCATTACGTTCCTCTTTTAATTATCTTCCACTTTACGTTACATAATACTTTCATTACATACATTAATGTTTAACGCAAAGCCAAGGGAAGATATGCATACATAATAAGGAACATACATAAACATAAACATACACCATCACCAATACAGGCACATCATACATGCATAACACACATCAAACATAAAAAATCCCATCATAACCAGGCCTATCTCCCCATATTACCCCTTAAAATCACTTAGAAAATGTCAAGTCCAAATTGGCGCATGGGACCTTCCAGGAACATGAGCATAAAAATTCTAAGTGTAAAACAGTCTGGGCGCGTGGGCACTATTTGGGCGCTTCTGCCCTGTTGAGGCGCATGGCACCTATTCAGGCGCATCATTAACACTTAGCCGTTTCAATCACTCTGGACGCATGGCACTATTTAGGCGCATGGCCAACACTTGGGCGCATGGCCAACACTTAGACGCATGGGCCACTGTTTAGGCGCATGGCCAACACTTAGACGCATAGCCAACATGCTAGGTGCATGGGCCACTGTTTAGGCGCATGACCCACTATTGGGCGCATGGCCAACACTTAGGCGTCTGGCCACTCATGTTGGACGCATGGACCACTGTTTGGGCGCATGAACCACTGTTTATGTTCATCAAAACATTCTGAAATATTTTCTATGTTATCAACATCACCCGATTATCATTCTAATCATACCCAAACACAGATCTAACATACTAAGGGCATCTAAGCATGCTAATCATCATCACTAACCCATAACCAACACTATAACATACATACATACATACATACATACATACATCATTTCGAACATAAAGCTGTAAACCCACGATTTCTTTCAAAGTGTTTACTTAGTATGCATGATAGCCCCAAATCAGTTGAAAATCAGTAAAAGAGGAGTTGTAGAAACTCACCTTGAGCAGCCTTTTAGCGACACACTTCAAGTTCGAGACCCACCTTCGATTCAGCTCTTGAATCCCGAAAACAAACACTAAATCCAGAACTTCGGTCAAGAACTCGAAACTCAGCTGAAACCGTGCTCATATAAGAGAAGACTTACCTTTGCAGCTGCTTCTTCCTCTTTCTCTCTCTAGAACCAGGGCTCTCTCTCTTCTTTCCTTCCTCCGAGAGCAAAAGCAGCTTTCTACTTTTGATATGAGCGACCATGCTCCTTAAATCCTTAAAAAATAAGGTTTTGTACTTTGTACACTTTATCCCCCCTCCACTTGTGCACAATTTATATTCTCTCCATTTACTTTTCTTTTCCTTCCGTTTAAATAGAAATTCGGGTGTTACAAGTCTACCCCTTTAAAGAAGGTTTCGTCCCCGAAACCTGCCGTTTCTCAAACAGTTACGAGTAACACTGTCTCACCTCTTCTTTGATCTTGCACTTAAACTTAGATACCTTTAGGCTTTACTGCACTCGCACAAGTGAAACCATTATCCTTCTTAGCCTATTCTCTTCTTCTTATTAGTAATGGCCACCGGTTGCTTCTCGTGGTTGAATGCTTTGTCCATCTCAGTGTTCTCTAGTAGCATGATCACATCCTCATTGGTTGAGCTCTTTCTAAGACGAGATGCATGGAATTTCGGATGAATTCCACTTAACTCATCGGGTAGCTCCAGTCGATGTGTCACTTCTCCTACCTGAGAAACAACTAGGAATGACCCTCTACACTATAGTATTAGCTTTACGCGACTCCAAACCAAGCAATCCGCTTTCCTGGTCGAAGCCTTCCTCATACTTCATTATCATAGGTCATCACCGAACTCTTGGTTGTGCATAGTTGAGAAATCCATCTTCTTGCAACACTTGGGGCTTGAGTCATAGACTACTGATCAACTCACCCGGAGTTACACGTCTACCTACCTATGTCTGTCTTGAACAGCCTAGCAGGAACAAGCGCTCTCTCTCAATTCTATCGTGCAATCCTCTAGGGCATTAGGTAACCTGGTAGACTTACTAATAGCAATTCTTACCTCGAAGGACTCATCGATCTTCCTACCCATAACGTGCAACTTACAACAGAAAGTAGTAGGAACGAGACTATTAGCATCGCATTCAAATCATAGATGCATGAAATTTTAAATTACCAGAAACGTACCTGACATCAAGTCAAAGTCCGCTCCAGACTCATCTCGATCAGGTCAAAAGCTCTAGCCTTCACCCTCAGTTCTCCTTCCTCGTACCGAAGCTTCCTACCCTCGACTTCTTGCAGTCTCTGCTCATGTGTCCTGTCTTGCCACAGTTGTAGCATTTAGCCATTTGATAGTCCCTCGCTCTGTGACCCTCCTTTCCACACTAAAAACATACATTTAGTCCCCACTTGCACTCCCCCTCATGGCCTCTACCACACTTGTTGCATATCTCTCCTTTTCTTTCTATACTCTTCTGATCATCGTCCCTCGACGCCGTACCTTCATACACAACTCCACCATCATTGTCTAGCCTTCCTTTCCCCTTCTTAACATAAGCTCGCTCCTCCCCTTCGTCTATCATCGCCATCGCCCCTCGCTCATTGTACAACCTTCCCACCAGGTCAACAGCCGACCTAAACGTGCTTGGTCGGGCAACGATCATGTGCCTACGGATGTCCGCCGGTAAGCCCTGAATGTACCTCTTGATCTTTCGCGAAAGATGTGTCACCTGATCCGACACCAGACGTGCCATCTCGTTGAACTTCATGGTGTACTATTGATGTGTCAGGGTTCCCGCCTCCAGTTGCAGGAACTCCCTCCCAACCTTGTTCATCTCTCGGTGAGGACAGAACTCCTCAATAACCAACTTCTTTAGCTCCGACCATCTCATTCTCCCAATAGCTCTGCTACCCTTAGCTTGGACTATATTGTCCTACCAGCACAGAGCCGAGTCCACAAAAGAATGGGCAGCAAACTTTACTTTTTGATCCTCCTGACACTCGCTGATATTCAATACCGCTTCCATCTCTCTCACCCATCAGTGAGTTGTAGCAACAGTGACGTTTCCATCAAAAGTTGGGGGCTTGCATCGTTGAAACGCCCCATAGTTACAGCCTCGTGCCGCCTCCGGCGCAGGCTCTTCCTCTTCTTCCTCTTCATCATCGAAGAAAACCGTTTCAGTCTCGGGTCATCTCCTTTCACCCAAAGGTCTACCCCTTCCCTGTCTCTCCTCATCTCTAACAGCCTTTATAATTTCGGTCACCATAGACGGTAGGATCGTCTGCATGACCTGATGCACTTCCTCCCTGACTGCCTCTCTCATCGAGGCCCTCTGATTAGCATTCTCATCACCGCCCTCTTGATGAGGGGTCTCGGGTTCTTCATGGACTACTCTTTCAGCCCTAGACCTTCCTCTTGTGACCCATGGTTCATCACCACGTCCACCACCGCCTCCACCTTGTGAAGCTTTCGATGATCTACCACCAGCCATCTTCTAACACATTATAAGATTCAAACACTAACACAGTCATTCAAGGTAATAACTCAGTTTATGTCAAGTATAGTAAGTCACTAATTACAGTGGCCAGTTATGATTAGCCGCTTACTTTACTCTTCATACCCCAAGCATCTCCTATCCTGACTTAGTCAGTATGTAAATCTGCACAATAGCACACAAGCCACATAACATGCGCACATAATGCCGGTTAACGTTAACTTAGTGTAAACATTTACATAAAACCTTTACCTACAGGCACGTAGCTACTAGGACTGGCATCCCTTTTCCTTTTAGTCCCATTCTCAGTTTAAGATTAGGTTTTGAAAATACTTACCCAATTCGCTTAAACTTTTGCTCTGATACCAACTTGTAAGGCTCCGTTCCAGGGACACTTACAGTTGGATCCTCATCGCACATAAAACATTATAAATCGTACATTTATTTTGCAGCGGAATTTAAAACTTTCATTAATAACTAAAAACACGTCATTTCATACATTTACAACATTTGTTTTCATCACAAAATACAAATACATGTCAAAATATGGATGCCAACCTCAAAATGCTCCCAATAGCTTATGCATCCATGCCTGCAACTCCTCAGCATCAACATATACCTGCCAACTATCATGCATACAAAAGTCAGTGACGCTGAGTGAGTTCTAGTTTTTTATAATAAAATACTTTACTTTCATTAAAACCGTTCTTTACTTTCTTTCAAAAGCATACTATACCTTACAATCGTTCGTGATCATGCATCATATGTACATACAGATAATATCATTATTATCTTCGTCATTACGTTCCTAACTTTGTTCATTCACCGTATTATATTATCGTTCACTTCCCTTTCTAGATCCAGTCAGACTTTACCCTCTTCATGGCACTCGGCCACGATTACTGAAGTCGAATGACAAGGATCCCGTTTAGTACTTTATTATGATAATTCATTAACGTTCATTTCATACTTTGCTCATTACTCTTTATTACTCGAATCTTGTCTCGTGCAATATCCCCGACTCATGCTCGAAAGCTGATGCTGTGTCAGGGCCTGCTTACAAACCCCCGACTCATGTCCGAAGACTGACATAACACCGGGATACGCGACAAAGATCCCATATGAGTCAATCACGGGGATTGAACTCTATCCGAGTCTGTTGCCACACAAAGTCGCTCACCTCATTTTCTCGTCTCATGCAATATCCCCGACTCATGTCCGAAGACTGATACTGTGCCGGGGCCTAATAAAAAAATCCCCTACTCATGTCCTAAGACTGACACAGTACCGGGATACGAGACACGGATCTCATCATTTGTCACTTTCGTCGTATGCAATACTCCCGACTCATGTATGAAGACTGATACTGTGTCGGGGCCTGCTCACAAACCCCCAACTCATGTCCGAAGACTGACACAGTACCGGAGTACGCGATCTGCATCCTGTCTCATGCAATACCCCCGACTCATGTCCGAAGACTGATACTGTGTCGGGGCCGGTAACCAAACCCCCGACTCATGTCCGAAGACTGACACAGTACCGGAGTACACGACAAGGACCTCTTTCGAGTCTGTTGCGACACAGAGTCGCTCACCTCATACATGTGCTTGCAAGCCTTTCTATACTTTCTCTTTTATTCATTTATTCATGCATGCATTCATTCATTACATTCCTCTTTTCATTATCTTTCACTTTACGTTACATAATACTTTCATTACATACATTAACGTTCAACGCAAAGCCAATGGAAGACATACATACATACTAAGGAACATACATAAACATAAACATACACCATCACCAATACAAGCACATCATACATGCATAACACACATCAAACATAAGCCATCCCATCATAACCAGGCCTATCTCCCCATATTACCCCTTAAAATCACTTGAAAACCTCGAGTCCAAATTGGGCGCATGGGACCTTCCATGCGCATGAGTATAAAAATTCTAAGTGTAAAACAGTCTGGGTGCATGGGCACTATTTGGGCGCTTCTGCCCTGTTCAGGCGCATGGCACCTGTTCAGGCGCATGGCACCTGTTCAGGCGCATCACTAACACTTAGCCGTTTCAATCACTCTGGACGCATGGCACTATTTAGGCGCATGGCACTATTTAGGCGCATGGCCAACACTTAGACGCATGGGCCACTGTTTAGGCGCATGGCCAACCCTTGGGTGCATTGCCAACACTTAGACGCATGGCTAGCATGCTGGGCGCATGGGCCACTGTTTAGGCGCATGACCCACTCTTGGGCGCATGGCCAACACTTAATCGTCTGGCCACTCATGCTGGACGCATGGACCACTGTTTGGGCGCATGAACCACTGTTTATGTTCATCAAAACATTCTGAAATGTTTTCTATGTTATCAATATCACCCGATTATCATTCTAATCATACCCAAACACAGATCTAACATACTAAGGGCATCTAAGCATGCTAATCATCATCATAACCCATAATCAACACTATAACATACATACATACATACATCATTTCGAACATAAAGCTGTAAACCCACAGTTTCTTTCAAAATATTTACTTAGTATGCATGATAGCCCCAAATCAGTTGAAAATCAGTAAAAGAAGGGTTCTAGAAACTCACCTTGAGTAGCCTTTGAGCAACTCACTTCAAGTTCGAGACCCACCTTCGATTCAGCTCTTGAATCCCGAAAACAAACACTAAACATCCAGAACTTCGATCAAGAACTCGAAACTCAGCTAAAACCGAGCTCATATAAGAGAAGACTTACCTTTGCAGCTGCTTCTTCCTCTTTCTCTCTCTAGAACCGGGGCTCTCTCTCTCTTCTTTCCTTCCTCCAAGAGCAAAAGCAGCTTTCTGCTTTTGATATGGGCGACCATGCCCCTTAAATCCTTAAAAAATAAGGTTTTGTACTTTGTACACTTTATCCCCCTCCACTTGTGCACAATTTCTATTCTTTCCATTTACTTTTCTTTTCCTTCCGTTTAAATAGAAATTCGGGGTGTTACAGACTTGCAATAGTTTTGCGACAAATATGTGTTTTTGTTTAATCTTTACCTGAGATATTGAATTTAAAAACAATCCGCCGTAAATTTATCGCAAGTGATGCAAGTGTTGCGACGATTTTCCCACAAACGTTTAAACATCTGTCACAATTGTGTCGCAAGTGTTGCGACAGTTTTCCTACAAAGGTATATTTTTGTTTTATTCTATTTGTAAAAAGGCGAATTATTGGATTAAGATAATAAATTATACATATATTGTCGTAATTTTGTCGTTCCAGATGTCTAAGCAAAAATAAAAATATAAAAAACATGTTTTGGTCGCAAAACAGTCGTAAGTGTAGCAAGATCTGCGACAACTTTGCCACTAATAATTATTTTCCTAGTTTTATATTTTATTTTATATCTCGAGTATTTAGAATTATTAACTTGTAGAAATGTTGTCGAAAAGTTGTCGGGAAGATTTTCATTCTTGTGACAAATTTGCAACGACTTCTTTATTTATAGTTATTTTGTCGTAATAATGTGTAAAATTTTAAGGTTTAGTTTTGTTTTCGTCACTTGTCGGAAAGACGACGCAATATTATGGAAAATATAAATTTGTGGCAAACTGGTCGCAAAAGTTTGTCGCAAAAAAACTAGTTTTCTAGTAGTGTAAATTATACTAATATTATAATAAAATTAAATATAAAAATTTAATGCCATCCCCCGGTGGCTAATGTTTGTCAAACTAGTAATGCTCTTGAATTACATGACCTAAGTATTTAGAAAATAGCGAGGTTGGTATATTGTATACAAGGAGGTGATTTATATACTATAGTTTCAACTCATTTACTGCACTAAACTACGTAGTTTTCACATTTTATCTCACTTTATTTTATTTCACCCTATATTTACCGGTGAAAACACTCTCGATCTATTCTACATGTTATTCTATTACTAAAGATTCCACACCAACACGTTACATAATTTAAATTTACAAGCTTAAATTGTAATTACACTGCTTTACTTGGATATGTTCCGTTAGGAACATTATTTGAAATGTGTCTTGGAACAAACACCTTCATATATAATGAAACGAGTAAACATACTTAAAATAGTTTTACTTTTTACACATTATATATGTGTAAACATGTTTAAAAAGTATTCTCACGGTTCTCACAAAAATATAAATTATAACTTTTA
This sequence comes from Flaveria trinervia, assembly GCA_025506515.1. Lineage (NCBI taxonomy): Eukaryota > Viridiplantae > Streptophyta > Magnoliopsida > Asterales > Asteraceae > Flaveria > Flaveria trinervia. Next base: position 91,979,729 of record CM046445.1, on the reverse strand, counting down.
GCTTTTTGAAAATTTAGTCAAATTGGGAAAGAAGCATTAAATAAAAAACTCAGTACATATATTTTATCTTTACATCTCTTAATTTAAAAAATGGTTATTGGATTTTAATAATCTCAACTTTAAACTAATTTTCCTTCATGATCTCTTACTAACTAAAATTTAACACTCGTTAGTTTTTTTTATGAAATGAGACCAACTTTGAGCCATTTTTCAATTTCAGCACCGCCTAATTTTAGTCAGATTCGTTTTCTATTGTCTAGTCTCCATCATCACCTGAAATCTACCTCTAACAAGTTCGGTGGTTCAAATAAGGAGGGGGAGATTGACTGATTTTTTGGTGCGGAAGTTTCAAATTGACGGACTTGATGATAGATTTCAACTTTTTGTTTAGTGTTTTGGCCACAAAAATAGTCCACGTCATCAAAAAAACTAACGGGGTTAGCTCTCAGTTAATAAGGGATCATTGGAGGAAAATAAATTAAAAGTTGTTGTTTAGTGTTTTGACCACAAAAATAGTCCACGTCATCAAAAAAACTAACGGGGTTAGCTCTCAGTTAATAAGGGATCGTTGGAGGAAAATAAATTAAAAGTTGGAAGTATGTGTAAACATTTACTGAGTTGGGATTATTCTCGGCCAATAAATAAAACTTAAGATTATAAAAATCCAATAACCCTTTAAAAAATTATAATGTACAAAAAGTTTGAGAATATAAAAAATTGAAATTTGAGTGGTTTTGTTATTAGAAAAAAAATGAATGATCTTTTTAGAACAATATTAAAATTTATTATTACGTAAGTTTATCCTTTTCATTGTTCTTTCTTATGTTTTTTATGTGTAGGATTTCTTCATGTAGGGTTTTAGGATTCATACATACATTTTTAAAAGCGTTTAAAAGGACAGAAAGATACAAGAATCTTTTTTTATTTGTATAAAAAAACCCTAATATGGAGTTCAGTTGTAAGAACATTAAAAACCTCTATGAATTACCGTATATAAAGTTAAGATTTTTACCTTACACTTGGATGGTTGTGAAGAATGACTTGGCTACCGAGTATACAACATATCAATGATAATGAATGTAAGTCCTTTGCACGTGAAATCACTTAAATCGAACCTCATTCGTTGTTGCACCGCCTTGACATGATAAGGTAAACAATGGCTGAGACCTTATGGTTCTGGCTTTCATGCGTTGCACGGAAGATCGAAAGGGGACAAGAGAGGGGAGAGGAGACTTACTTTGGGTCACTAGGGAGTAGGGTTTGGAATTTGTAACATTTTGTTCGATTACAATTATATATCATTACATTTAAGAACCGGAGGTACAGCGATTTCATCTTATTAGTCCATCTATGTCCACTTATGCTATTGATAAATTATTTTGATATTAGTCCATCTATGTACACTTATTTTGTTACTGACATGTCTCTTTTTTTCCACTGACATCTTGGTATACACTTCATTGAAAATGAAGTTGTATTCAAGAGAGTATTTTGTTTGGTATTTTAAGAAATATGAGTGGAGGTGTTCAACTATTGTGACGAACTGAACAGATTTTAATCGCACGACATATATATTCTTATTTTCTTTTATTTTTTGCTTGCTATAGCCAATGTTGGTATCATAGCAAACTAAATGAAGCCGATCGAGTCTCTATCACGTAGGGTGGCCAAACTGGTTTCTTCCTAACAATGTTGAAAATGAAGTTTATTCATTATAGGATTTTCCTTGTATTGTATGCTATTGCAGAAAACGTACAAATGTCGTGACAAATCAAACCACTCTCGATCCAAAAACATCGGTATAATCACCAATGCTACTATTTAGTTTTAACATTTTAGATCAGTTTAAAATATGTTTTCATATTCTTTTGGGCATATCACGATTTACTTTTTTGGTTTTCTTTTTTGGTTGCTATACCTAATGTTGGTATTGTACAAATACTGTAATAAACCAAACTTATAGTGGTTGAATTCTCGCCGCAACGCGCGATAGTATTTTTTTCAACGACAAATATACGACCATGCTTTGGAGGATAGATGTTATTTTAATCTCGCTCACCTATCCGTTTCCCAGCCGGGACCGCACCCCTAACCCCCTCAGGAGGAAACTTTTTGCTGAGAAAATCTACTGGCTCAACTCTAAGTACTTTTTGCTCAGAGTGAAACTTGAACCCATAACTTTTTCTTTATTTACATGTCACGTGTGAGAGCATTTAACTAGTTGTGCTACATTTTTAATCTTGTTGGCTTGTATAACATATTTACTATGAACATCAGTTGGAGTAACTTACTAAACGCACTCTAGTGGACTCCTAGAAAGTTAGTCTAAGAGTTTAAACAAACGTATTTGTTTAATCTTGTAATTAAGATTCAAGATGAATTTAATTAAAGCATTTGGTTAAGTATATTAGATATATAAAAATATGTCGATGTATACAGCAAAAAAAATATTTTTTTTATTACCAAGTTTTGCCTTGATTGAATAAGTAGATTTGATTTTGTAACCCAAGTAGTGTGCTAGGATGATTTGGTTAAACTATGTTTAATTAGTCGCAGATCTAGAAAAAAAATTTATGCGTAGCGGAAATTTTTTAAGCTAGTTTAGCTATAACAATATAAAATTTTTTTGGGTGTAGTTTGGGTCGGATCCGGTTCATCGTCAAAAAACATTATTAAAAAATGATGTATACACCCTTGTATTTGCATATATATCAAGAACCTTATTACAACAACTAATTTAAGAATAATGTTTAAACAATTTTCAAACTTTTGCACACTTGTTTAGAATGCCAATTAGTTTTTAATACGGATGATGTTCAACATATTTGAAAATAAATTTGGTTAAAGTAAATATAACATTTCATACCTTATATCTTGAAACAAATATGAATTTCACTAGTTTGCTTGTCAAAAACATTTACCTTGATATATATATATATATATATATATATATATATATATATATATATATATATATATATATATAATATATATATATATTATATATATATATATATATATATATATATATATATATGATTGGGTTCATATGGAAACCCTAAATAATTGTGAGAACCCTTTAACTAAATCACAACCATTGATTTTATATTAAAAAATCTAGATTCTATTTAAAGGGTTAGGATCATTCAAGGATAAGATGGTCTTTTCCATTTTTGTACTTGTTGTCAAATATCATCCATGTAACTCTTTATTGAAAACCCACATCATTCAAAGTTTGGTACATTCATATCTTCACCATTATCTTTGAACACCACCCACCACCACCACCATCACTAGCGTACACAACCCAACACTTCCATCACTATCGTTCCACCTTCCCTTTCTTCGTCTTCCACGCTAATCCATCGAACCCCACACCTAACAGCCACCATTCCTCGTCGATCTGGGTTCACACCACCACGGTTCAGATCTGGGTTCACACCACCACCACCTCTAGTTGATACCATGAGCAAACAACCATCGCCGCCACAAGCACTTCCCTTCCGTTACTTTTCATCTCGATCTGGGTTCACACAACGGTTTAGATCTGGGTTAAGACTGTGGTTTAGATTTGGGTTCACACCACCACGATTCAGATCTGGGTTCACCCCACCACCACCTCCGGCCGATACCATGAGAAAACAACCATCGCTGCCACAAGCACTTCCCTTCCATTGCTTTTTATCCTCGTGTTCATGAAATAGGTTATGGTTTCTTCTTCACTAATTTTTCCTTTTATCTTTTTCCCTAGAAAACTATTTTTAGATGTTTGAACAATTTTATAATTAGAGTTATGCATAGGTTATTATAAACTTTTTTAGGTGTTTGAACAATTTTATAATTATGATCTGTTACTTAAACTTACAACCACATTGGTCTTCCGGTTGTCATTAAATTTAATATTTTCTTTTAGATGTTGGTATCTATAGATACTAAGATCCTTATTTGTTTTTTTAATTATGACTATAAAATGTTTAGTCTAGTCAGAAAGCTTTTGTTTATATTAATTTTGAAGTCAAACAATAGTAATCTGTTTGCTATCCAAAGAAAAATTATGGTTTTATTTTTTAAAACAAGTTATCATTATTGTGGAGTTTGTTTGTGATGTAACAATTTTTCATGGTTGAATTTTGGCTGTGATATTATGTGATTAAGTTTTTTTTTATTTGGTTTATAGGAATAGATGCAATACAATCACATGGGATGAATTACAAGGTTGTGGATGCATTGGTAATTTGGGAGAATCATGATGTGAATGACCCTATAAAACATTGTAAAGAGTTATAATATGATGTAATTTACTATATATGTATTTTGTTACGATGGTGTAGATACATGGTTTAATGTCGTTTGGTTGTTAGGTTGTTGAAACACGCTAATGTAGTTACACAGTTTAATGATGTTTGTTTTACATTGGTTTACATTGTTTTACATTAATTTACATTGAGTTACATATTGGCGTTCATTACAACTTTGCTACATATTGCAGTACTCCATAGTCTAATCTGATGTAACTACTTACGGGTTTAACTTCGTTACATTGGTGTGGCGTAATATCGGGTGTAAAATTTTGGTACAACAATGCAAAATTATATGGTCTAATGTCGTTTGCAAGATTACATGGGAATTTAACATTGTAACTTGTTGTTTTTGTTATAGCTTTGCTACATGATACAATAATATAACATCGTAATATGATATAACTACGTACGGGTGAAACTTTTTTTTTGCAATACTATAGTAGAATTAAAGAGAAAATTATGATAAATTTAATGGTGTAATTTTTATAAAAAAGTTATGAGTGTTTAAATAAAAAAGGGTAAAGACTTTAAATATAAAGTAAAAAGAAATAGGGGTATATAGGCATGACACTTGTCATGTTCTTGTGAAATCTGAATTTTGATGTATTTGTAAAATGACATTTATACCCTTTTCTATTGAAAAAAGATATGGAAGATCTTATCCATCCATTTGTTAATTTATAGTTAATATTAAGTTAAAAAGTTCTTACAAAAACCTAAGGTTCTCAATATAACTTCATCATATATATATATATATATATATATATATATATATATATATATATATATATATATATATATATATACACATACACATATATACATACATATATATACATATATATACATATATACATATATATACATACATATATATATATATATATATATATATATATATGTGTGTGTGTGTGTGTGTGTGTGTGTGTATCTGTATGCACGCGCATGCGTTCGTGCGTGGGTGTATCTGGGTGTGTGTGGTGTGTGCGTGGGTGTGTACGTGCGTGCATGCATGGGTGTGTGTGGGTGGGTGTGGGTGTGGGGGTGCGGGCGTGCGGGGGTGCGGGCGTGCGTGTGTGTGGGTGCGTGGGTGCGTGTGCGTGGGTGCGTGGGTGCGTGTGCGTGTGCATATGCGTGGGCTTGCGTGTGTGTGTTTTCATCCTAGTAACTACTTGATTATTTGACTACTAAAGTAATAAAAATTTACTCGGTTAAATGTTAGTGAAAAAATATAATCAGTCAGAGGGTCATGGGGTCCCATTGTAGTTCCGCACCTAACAACAGGTTTGAGACAATCTTGATCATTCCTTACTTTTAAATTTTTAATTAGAGCAATCATAAAATTTTACAGGGACGATCAGGATTTTCACGTGTATATACCACCGTAAAAAAAAATAGAGGGGGGCGGTGGCCCCCTTCCCACTAATGTAGATACACCCATGGTCGCTGTTATAAACCCAATTTACGCGTGTTTGAAACCCAATACACACTCAATTTTGTTTTTTCTTCATTTTCTCCAAAATTTTATTGAATATAATATTTGTTTATTGAATTCAAATCTAACGCGTTAGTTTTACAACCTTCACACCTTGACATTGCTTAAAAACTTTATAAAATAACACTTTTTACCCCTTCGATTTGTTAAAGTTTTGGGTTTTCATAGTACAATTTTTTACTTTAAAAAACTAATTAACGTATCCGTGTTATGTTTCGACGTTCATCTATGTTTTTATGTAAATTTTGTTCAAAACCGATTCGTATGTAAAATAGTTTTATTCAACGATATAAATCCGAGTTACTATACATTTCAACGTAAATTTAGTTCTTAACGAGTGGGGACGATCATAATCTATATTTTACTACGCCACATACAACACAACTTCATGTTTTTTAGGTATGTTTTGAGTTGTTTACGTTTTAATATAATTTTGTTTGAAAAAAATAGGGTCAAGTATGATACGTTTTTTAACGGTATAAATTCAAATTACTTTTTGTTTCGACGTAATTTAGTTCGAAAACAAGTCGGGTCGATATTATTACTCTATATTTTATCACGTCACATATGATGTCATCGCAAAACGTGACGGGTAAAATCCTAGTTATATTAAAGAGAAGGGTCACACTGAAAACGTTCAATTTCATAGAAGGGTTAGAAAGTTTATGCACCATTGAACAAGTTAATCATGAAAATAAGAAGATAAAATGGTTTCACGTCAGTGATTTCTAACAATTAAACGGGCCGGAGGTGTAAGATTAGAAAACCACAATATAAAGATTATATGAAGAGGCTGAAGCAACCAAATACCCAAAGTCTTTCTGCATGAATGCACACAAGTACTGAAGAAGAATGCTTCGGAAGTTTCACACAAGCAACAAAAATATTCTAAGTGAAAAATCTTCCGAAGCCAAGACCAATATCTTTTGAAGTCAAAGATGAAGTCTTCCGAAGCTTGAGAGACAAAGTCTTCCGAAGCCAACACTTGAAGACAGATTTCTTCCAAAGACTTTTAACAACATGTTTTATCAGATGTACTTTTCCAAAAAGTTGGACCCTTTCCACTGCAACTCTGTAAAGTCACCAATTTACATAAGTTGGTGAAAAGGTCCATGCTTTTGGTAACTGTATATTGAGGTCTTGAGCTTGTAAACTTTCTACTTCATGTAATTTATCCTTTTTGTAATAGATAATGATGTGAGCTATGGCATGTCATAGTCACAAGCCAAAAGGCAATCTGCCTTTAGACTCTACAATTGATTTTGTGTTGTGTCTAGTCAATTGTATCCAACTGGCCTTCAAAGTATGGCCGGTTGTACGATGTAGTATAAGTATCTTATGTTCTTGTAACTTTCTTTTATGCTTTGTAACATTTGTAATAGAACATTGAGAAAGCAATATACTGTAATCTTGAAAACCATCTCTTTGTGTATTTTGCTCTTTTGTTCTGTCTCTTAATTACTTGTGTCATAGTTGTAACATTTCGTATTTTTGTTAACTGAAAGTTAACTTCGTTTATATTCCTATAAGGGTCATTATTGTCAATTATGGAACTCATGTGTTATGTATGTCTATTTTTTTATTATCATTAAGTTATGATAAAATAAAAATATCAAATAATACTAATTATGTTAATATTAATAATAGTAATAATAATACAAGTTATAATTATGGTAATAATAATAATAAAAATAATAATAATAATAATAATAATAATAATAATTTGCTATTAATAATTTGTAAGAATTATTAAAAATTAAACATGTATAAAACTTGGATTTAAAAGTCTAGGGGGTTATAATGCAAATATTAAAACTTCAAAAGAAACTTTTAGCATAAAATAATAAAAGTATAAACAACATGGACCATTTGTGTAAATTATTAAAATCCAATTCGTTCCCTTTCCAAGACCCGCAAAACCGGTAGCCGGTCCGGCCACCTTGGGCCGGACTCCAGCAAGGCTTTTTTGCGTAATTTCAATGCAAAATTGATCCCCAATCGTCGCCAATCGGTGCGTGAACATGAATCGAACTCATAACCGTCCTAATTCAATTGAATCAGTGGTTCCATTAAAAGAACACTTGAAACCGAAATGTTACAATCGAATCAACACAAAACCTGCTGAATTGGGTCGTTTAATTGATTAAAAACGTTCTAACAATCATTGAAAACTTGAATGTGTTGTTTAATTTGAGTTTAACAACCATTTACTCGTCCATTCATAACCGAAACGATCGAAACAAAGGCGAGACTCATCCGGTACCTTAATGTACAAATTGAACTCATTTAACAGAGGGGAAAGCTTTAATCCGACCCCTTTCAACTCTCTACAACCTCAATTTCCTTAAAAATATCACTCAAACATCGATTTCAAAGTCCCTGTTCTTCGCGAGCGAACCGAGACAAAACCCGAGCAATACACTTCAATTCGATCGTAATCAAGTAAGTTAAACACATGATTATGCTCGGCTATACATGGGGAACAAAATCCCCATGATTTCAATCATTTACAAAGTCGAATTGCACTTCAATTTGGATTAAAGTGTTCTAGGGTTAACCAAATTTGGGGGTTCTTTTGTTTATGTTTTTAAACTTTCAAAACCAAGATATACCGCGACTGAGGCCTTGGTTACTGGTTAAGTTACTGTTCTTACAACCTTGAGGTCCCGGGTTCGAACCTGGGCTCCCTCAACTATTTTTTAGGCCTTTTAAGCCTTAATTTAGTCATGGGTAATTTTTAATAATTATAAAAATAGTTTTTGTAAACTTTAAATATTTTTATAAACACCAAATAATTTTCTGGAATTTTTATGAAAATATAGATGATAAAATAAATTTTAATAAAACCTTTTTACGAAGATTATTCTAAGTTTTATTCCTATTAAAATGGATTTCAAATCTTAGTTAGCAAAATTATTTTTTATTTAAATATTACCTTTAATTTATTACCGTTTAAATCATGTTGTTCCAAGTGTTTATTTAAATTTTATATGTAAACCTTATTAGTAATTTTAATGGGTTAATTGCATATTTTCTATTAAAAGACATGAAAAACTATATTTCCTTATTATTTAGCGTATTTACAAAAACCCCCAAATTCGACTTAGAACCCTAGTCCTCTCTAATTCGTTAAACTTATTATTAAACTTAAATCTTGTAATTATATATATTTAGGTGCCTCGTGACGATTCATCTTGGAACAACATACATCATTCTTATTTTTTTATGTCCATTATATACTTATTGATCATGTGAGTTTCCTTGCCCCTTTTTATGCTTTTCACACTATTTTAGGGTGAAACATGATACTTATATATCATACACTTATAAACGTTAAAACTTGTAAAGCACTTGCAATTCATCTTTATATTTTGTCATGGTTATTTATGTGTTGTAAGTGATTATATGAGATACATAGTTTGTTTACAATTATTAACTATTGCTAGCCTGGCGACGTCTTAGATCTTTGTGCATGACAAGCCTATTTGGTGCTAAAGCCGAGGTATTGCTGACTCCTGATGACGTATGCTTATTCATCATGGGAACCAAATACACTTAGCCAATCATATATACTTGTAATCAAGTCAAGGTTTGGTTGTAACGATATGTGTTCTATAACCTTACTAACTTATAACCTATGACATGAATTGCTACTTGTAACCTGTTATATTTTGTATGAAAACCTTGGAAACTCATCAACTTTTTAGTTGACCTTTTATTTTTATCATGTTTCAGGTAATCCTCAAGTTTAAAGTGATCACATGAAGTTTGCAATAAACTAGGATTTGGACCTAGATAAATGAATAAAATGACTATGCTTGTTTTGCTTATTTTGAGGATTATTTCATGCTTGAGACTTATATTTGTAATTTCTTTTGAAACTTATAATTTTAATATGTACATTTAAATATATCGTTATGTGGTTGTGAACAATCTTAACCTTTACATCTTGACGATTCCGCCGTCAAGGTTGGGGTGTGACATTAGTTCTTTACTTGTGGTTAATCCAGTTCACTATTTGATTAAGTTAAGTTACTCTCCTCTTTGTGTTGTTGTGTTGTAAGTGACCACCCTTCACCAGTCCTGCATTTGGTATTAGAGCTTTCCAGGCTCTTGATATAAGATCTCACCATCTTAAGATCCCTCACACACACAAATACTCAACTTTTCAAATGGCAACCATTTCCAAAATTGATATGGAAACTAGTGTAACATCTTGTATTTTTGGTTAACTAATAGTTAATCTCGTTTATTCTGTAGGGACTATTAATGTCTTTTCATGAAACTTGTGGGTAGTTGTGTGATCTATTCTTAATCCTTTAATATAAAAGATTATAGTTTATCTATTGTTTTGAACATAAGAATTATGGTAAATAATATTTTATAATAAAAATAATATCAACGCTAATAATAAAAATAATATTAATAATAATAACAACAATAAATGATAACTATAATAATAATAATTTATAAAAAAAAATCATTAAACTTAAAAATGTTAAAACTTAAAGTAATAAAGTTGAGGGGGTGTTTTTGCCATATTAGAAACTTAATATGAGAGTTTTTTACATAAAATGATAAACATTTGTAACTTGAGGGGCTATTTGTGTAATTTTCGAAAAAATCAAATTGTTTCCCCCGTAAAACCGGTGACGACTCCGGTCACCGCCGGCCATTTCCCGTGAACTCCGGCAGCCCTAAAACCCCTTTAAAACGCCAATTTACGAACCTAAAACCGTTTCAATCGATTCATGGGCATGATTCGACTCTAGAGGTGTGTAATAATCGGGTTTAATCGAGTTAAAGCTTCGGTTTCAGGTTTGAAGTATTCCATTAAACTTGCTTTCAATCATCGGACCGTTTGTGCATTAAAGATCAATAATAACCAAATTAATTGAACCCACACAATCATTTAACCGTTTCTACTCGATTCCTATGTACAATTTCAGTCTAAACACCTGAAATCATCGCACATAGAACCCTATCCCATCGCGAAACTGAGGCAGACCGAACTCCAGTCTTCGAACGTTTAACTTCTAATTAGTTGAGGGCTTAGAACCGTGAGCATCACTCGAAGATTCACACAAGTTTAATTTGGTTTATATCAGCAATTGCACCTTGAACGGATTCAAGCCTCGGTCGCAACTCGTCTGCAAGTGTTCTTGTCTGCATAAACATCGAATCGGGTAATTAATTGTGTCCGTAGACTCGTAATCACATGGGGAATCAAAGCCCCATGATCATTCGCGAAAACAATATCGTTTCGGTCTTTGATTTTGGGTTTGATCAATCTAGGGTTCTAAGGAAATTGGGGATTTCTGTGTTTATTGTATTTAGCTTTTTAAGGCGGAGTTTTAAACGCGGCTGGATGCCTTGGTTCACTGGTTCCCCACTTACATCCCGAATTAGAGGTCCCGGGTTCGAACCCGGCGACCTCCAATTCAATTGTTTTTGGCTTTTCAGCCTTTTAAAAAATGTATAAAATTCTCTAAAAATTATAAAAAGAGATTTTGTAAACTTCGGTTATTTTTAAAGCAATCCTACTATTTTTTTCTACAAATTTACCACTTTAAAAACCTTAACAATTTTCTTTTAAAATAAAAATTTAACAAAGTTATTTTTATAAGAATAGACTTATATAATATTGGTAAATCATGTAATTATTATTTAAATACTATACAATTAAGGATTAAATATGATAATTATAGAATTTATATATTTTATAATTAACCTTCACAAAGTGTTATAAAGGTTTTTAAAATTGGATACATGACATTTTCTTTTAGATTAAGCTTATATATGATATCTCTAACCAACGTCATTTAACACCGCAAAATACCAATTTGAAACCTTAGCATCGTTTAACTATTAATTATTCTAAATTGTAACCTTGTAAATATATACTTGTTTTAGGTGCGTTGTGAAGGTCTACGTTGAACGTTGCTTGTTATTATTCTTAATAATCATCAAATATATATTATTTGGTCAAGTGAGTATTTCCATACCCCTTTTTGCTTATTTTCACACTTTGGGGTGAAACATGTTAACTTATTATCATTACACTTGTAAACTCATTTGAGACTTGTAAACTTTACGGCAATTCATCATGTAGAGTTGTGGTTAGTTGAACTTTTGTGGTTACCATGTTATGGCGTTATATGTACAATCATTAACTATTGCTAGCCCAGCGAAGTCATAGATCTATGGGTAAGACAAGCCTGCTTGGTTGATCCGAGTACACTTAGCTGATCGTATATACTTTTAACGTTTGAGACTTGTAAAACTTTTGTCGAGGTTTGATTGTTGCATTGTTCATGACATCCCTAATCACAATGTTCACTAACTTATGACTTGAAATGCCATCTTTTATATATGCTATGTATTAAAAACTGTGGAATGCTCACCAACATTATTGTTGACCTCTTTATTTTTAACATGTTTCAGGAAATGCCCAAGTTTGATTATCTACACATTGAAGCTAGCACATCTAGGGATGGACCTAGATTAATAAATAAAATAGGATGAATTGTTACATTTTATGTTACGTTTTTTATATCCTTTGAGACTTATGTTTGTAATGTGACAAATGAAATTTATGTGAAGAATATATTTGGATTATTAATAGCGTTATGTGGCCATGAACGATCTTAACTCTCACTCCTCGACGTTTCCGCCGTCAAGGTTGGGGTGTGACAGATTGGTATCAGAGCCCATAACTATAGGGATCTAGGTTATTAGAAATGGTGACCTAGGCTATAGTATGCATGAACCTTATAGAATTATATTTCTATCTTGTAAATTATATACTTTTCATGCTACATAATGCTATGCCTCTTACGTGCAATTTGATGCCTTAGCATAGGATTGCCTAACCATTGTTATTTGTCTCCCTAAACTTAACTTTGACCCTTTGACTCCCCCGAACATGAACTCTCTTAATCTTATTCTCGTCGACACGTGGAATCTTATGTTTATGTTATGACTTGGATCTTTAGACGTTACGTCTAATCTGTATAAATCTCATCAAGGTTTTGATTCTATGAACCTAAGAAATATTGTGTGACACATAGACACCTGTATCCTGGTTTTCCTGGCAAAAGGCCCTCGGGCTAAGGCAAGCATATCGCATAAATCCTACGGGACTAGTTATGCTTACCTGGGGATTTCTGGGATGAGTGATAAACTATGGTCAACATACACAAGTTTCTAAGGTAAATGGTTCAATTCACCTTGACGTGTCAACGTTTTCAAATGGTAATGCGTTACCAAATGGAAACATCCCGTGTACCTTAAAACCCTTAGCTTATCTTTGTTAAACTACCATCCCCTGTTATCCCCGCCCCTGTAACTAACTCATTTTGTATATCCAGCATGTCTCGTCACCATGGAAAGCGTGGAGTTCCGACCGTAAGCTAGCTGCTATGATTGCCCGACAAATGGCGGCCGTTCTTCCGACTATGGTTGCTGAACTTAATAGCACACTAATGGCTAATAGCAACAACAATACCAATGGGAACAATAGTGGTGCTAATGGAGACAATAGCAACAATCAAAACGGGAATAATCAACATGGGAACAATCGTACTTGCACTTTCAAACACTTTAACTCGTGCAAACCCACTAGTTTTAGTGGAAAAGAGGGAGCCACGGGACTTCTCGAGTGGTTTGAAGGTATGGAGAACACATTTATTATTAGCGAGTGCCCCGATGAGCTCAAGGTTCGCTATGCCACAAGTGTTCTTCAACAACGAGCGCTAACTTGGTGGAATAGTGAAAAGAGAAACCGGGGAACTGAGGTTGCAATGGCGATGCCCTGGGAGGAATTCAAAGATATTATGATTCAAAAGTTCTGCCCAAGAAGCGAGTTACAAAAGCTGGAGGAGGAATTCTGGAACCTTAAACAAGATGGTGGGAATCACTTGGCTTATTCCACCCGACATCATGAGTTGAGTATGCTCCTACCCCACATGGTGGACACCGTGCCCCGTAACATCGAGAAATTTATCAAGGGGGTGCCACCTCAAATTCAAGATGCTGTGGTGGGTAGTAGGCCCACAACTTTGGAGGAAGCGATTACTATCACTGCACAGCTCACCGAGAATCATATAAGAGCTGGCACGATGTCGGCAAAGGGTTCCAAGGCTATGGTGAAGGTGACACCCGAGGCAACAAAGGAGGTAAAGGCCGAGTCATCTTCTCAAAACAAGAAACGTAAGTTCACTCCGACACGCAACTACGCCGTGACCGCTCCTAATGCTCCTCAAAAACAAATGATGATTGCAAATCAAGCTCCCATGGCTAAGGTTTATGCTGGTCCACATCCTATGTGTAACACGTGCAAGTACCACCATGCAAGCAACATTCCATGTCGAGTCTGCTCTCTGTGTGGAAAGTATGGTCATTTAGTGGCTACTTGTCTTCGTGCGCCAAACAACACTGCCATGCTTACCAACCGAACCTGCTACAACTGTGGCGAGGCTGGTCATATTCGCCCTCAATGTCCTCGCAATGCGGGAACTGTGCCATCGGCTCGTGGAAGGGCTTTCAACATCAACGCCAACCAAGCGCAAGCCAACAACGACGTGGTGAATGGTACGTCGTTAAATATCTTCTAGCCCTTTTCTTGTCTTGAAAAATTTTCTATTTATGTTTATCATATCAATAATAGGTTGTTACCAAACAGGTACGTATCTTGTAAATAATCTTTATGCATCTGTATTGTTTGATTCGGGTGCCGATAGGAGTTTCGTGTCCTTGGAATTCGAACCTATACTTTCTAAACCGCGTGCAAAACTGGAGAGATCTTTCACGGTCGAGGTCGCCGATGGAAAATCTATTGTCGTTGATGACGTGATACGCGACTGCACCTTGAGCCTTAACGAACACGAGTTCTCCGTCGACCTTATTCCTATGCAATTGGGAAGCTTTGATGTTATCATTGGCATGGATTGGTTAGCCAAACATCGTGCGGAAATTCTATGTTTCGAGAAGTGTATCCGAATTCCGTTGCCGACTGGAGATACCTTGAAGGTCTTTGGGGAGAAATCGTCCCAAAGACTCAAACTCATGTCTTGTATCAAGACCGTAAGTGCTTGAGTAAAAACTACATGGCTTTCATGGCATATGTAGTTAATATGAAAGCCAAGGGTAAGGAGTTGAAGGACATTCCTGTTGTGCGAGACTTTCCCGAAGTTTTTCCCGAAGATCTTAAAGGGTTACCTCCCGTGCGAGAAGTTGAGTTCAAAATTGATTTAATCCCTGGTGCAAACCCTGTGGCTAAATCGCCTTATCGTCTTGCACCTTCTGAAATGCAAGAGCTTGCTAGTCAACTGCAAGAGTTGACCGATAAGGGTTTTATTCGTCCTGGTTCATCACCGTGGGGCGCACCTGTACTATTTGTGAAGAAGAAGGATGGGTCATTCCGTATGTGCATCGACTACCGGGAACTCAACAAACTTACTATCAAAAACCGATACCCTCTTCCTCGGATCGATGATCTCTTCGACCAACTTCAAGGGGCAACACAATTCTCAAAGATCGATCTACGTTCTAGGTATCATCAACTACGTGTTCACAATGATGACATTCCAAAGACCGCTTTTCGTACTCGATATGGGCACTACGAGTTCATGGTTATGCCTTTTGGTTTGACCAATGCACCTGCCGTGTTCATGGATCTCATGAATCGAGTATGTAAACTGTATTTGGATAAATTCGTAATCGTGTTCATTGATGACATTCTTATTTATTCCAAGACGAAAATCGATCACGAGACACACTTGCGACAAGTACTTGGACTTTTGAAGAAGGAGCAATTATACGCCAAGCTTTCCAAGTGTGAATTTTGGTTGAGGAAGTTCAATTCCTGGGGCATGTGGTGAATAGCCAAGGAATTCACGTGGATCCTGCTAAAATTGAAGCTGTGAAGAATTGGTGTGTTCCCACAACCCCAACTGAGGTTCGTTCTTTTCTGGGTTTAGCGGGATACTACCGTAGGTTCATAGCAAATTTCTCGAAGATTGCTAAACCATTAACGGCGCTAACCCAAAAGAATCGACTTTTTGAATGGGGACCCGAGCAAGAAGAGGCTTTCGAGACATTGAAGCGCAAGTTGTGTAATGCCCCTATTCTCACATTACCCGATGGAAACGACGACTTTACTGTATTTTGTGATGCTTCTAATCAAGGTCTTGGTTGTGTTCTCATGCAACGAGGCAAAGTTATAGCATACGCGTTGAGACAATTAAAGGTTCATGAAGTTAACTACACAACACATGATCTTGAACTTGGTGCGGTGGTTTTTGCATTGAAGATTTGGCGACACTACTTATATGGGACGCAATGCATAGTCTACACCGATCATAAGAGTCTCCAACACGTGTTCAATCAAAAGGATCTCAACATGATACAAAGACGTTGGATTGAGTTCATTAGTGACTACGACTGCGACATTCGCTATCATCCTGGAAAGGCGAATGTTGTAGCCGACGCACTAAGCCGCAAGGTCCACAACAAGACGGTCTCACTTCAAGAAATCCGAGATCGAAGGCAATGGTTTGATACGTTAGGAGAATTTGATACCGAGATTCACATGGATGTCAACGAGGCTACTATCATGCTCCAAAACATAAGGATCGATAGTGACCTCGAGTTATGCATTCGCGAGGCCCAACAAGCGGCACTAACCGACGAAGGAAAAGATGAAGATTTGATGACTAACGTACGGTCACAATTGGTGACAAAACCGAACGGCATGTGGTATTTCTTGAATCGACTCTGGATCCCGAATCGTGACAACCTTCGGCACTTTATTATGAACGAAGCTCATCAAACCCGATATTCCGTTCATCCTGGCTCCGATAAGATGTACATGGACTTGCGTGGTTAATATTGGTGGCCTGGAATGAAGAAAGATATCGCGACTTATGTTTCCAAGTGCCTCACGTGCGCAAGGGTCAAAGCCGAACATCAACGACCAAGTGGTTTACTTGACCAACCCGAAATCCCTATGTGGAAATGGGAACATATATCCATGGATTTCATAACCAAGTTACCTCGTACACCTCGTGGTCATGATAGTATTTGGGTCATCGTTGACCGTTTGACCAAGACAGCACATTTCATACCCATACGAGATACGTACAAAGTTTCAAGGCTAGCCCGAATCTATATTGATGAAATTGTGAGTCGTCATGGCGTGCCCCTACACATCATTTCCGATCGAGATGCCCGTTTCACTTCGCACTTCTGGTTTTCGATGCAAGAACTCCTGGGAACTCAATTGGATTTAAGTACGGCTTACCATCCTCAAACCGATGGTCAAACCGAACGAACAATCCAAACCCTTGAAGATCTGCTACGTCTTTGTGTCCTTGATTTTGGTGGTGATTGGGATACGCATTTACCGCTCGCGGAATTTTCGTATAACAATAGTTATCACTCAAGTATTAAGATGGCACCATTCGAGGCGTTGTATGGTCGTAAATGTCGTTCTCCTATCTGTTGGACTGACATTGGGGAAAATCTTATCACTGGTCCGGAACTTATTCAGGAAACGACTGACAAAGTTTTCAAAATTCGAAATAACCTTGAAGTGGCTAGAAGTCGCCAAAAGAGTTATGCCGATAAAAGACGCAAACCATTGGAGTTTCAAGTCGACGACATGGTTCTTCTTAAAGTCTCTCCATGGAAGGGTGTTGTACGTTTTGGGAAGAAGGGTAAGTTAGCCCCACGCTTCATAGGACCTTTCAAGATTTTGAAAAGAATTGGGAAAGTGGCTTACAAACTGGAGTTACCTGCTGCACTTAGCGGAGTTCATCCTGTCTTTCATGTTTCAAACCTGAGGAAGTGCTTGGCTGATGAAAACTTGCATGTTCCACTAGAGGAAATTCAAGTTGATGAGTCATTGCACTTTGTTGAGAAGCCTGTTGAGATTATGGATCGTACCCTGAAGAAGACCCGAACAACTACCACACCTATCGTTAAAGTTCATTGGGAAAACAAATGTGGAGCTGAGTTCACTTGGGAACACGAGGATCATATGAAGGAGAGATACCCGCATTTATTCTCTTAGCTTATTTCTAATTTCGGGACGAAATTCTTTTAAGTTGGGGAGACTGTAACATCTTGTATTTTTGGTTAACTAATAGTTAATCTCGTTTATTCTGTAGGGACTATTAATGCCTTTTCATGAAACTTGTGGGTAGTTGTGTGATCTATTCTTAATCCTTTAATATAAAAGATTATAGTTTATCTATTGTTTTGAACATAAGAATTATGGTAAATAATATTTTATAATAAAAATAATATCAACGCTAATAATAAAAAAATATTAATAATAATAACAACAATAAATGATAACTATAATAATAATAATTTATAAAAAAAAATCATTAAACTTAAAAATGTTAAAACTTAAAGTAATAAAGTTGAGGGGGTGTTTTTGCCATTTTAAAAACTTAATATGAGAGTTTTTTACATAAAATGATAAGCATTTGTAACTTGAGGGGCTATTGTGTAATTTTCGAAAAAATCAAATTGTTTCCCCCGTAAAACCGGTGACCGACTCCGGTCACCGCCGGCCATTTCCCGTGAACTCCGGCAGCCCTAAAACCCCTTTAAAACGCCAATTTACGAACCTAAAACCGTTTCCAATCGATTCATGGGCATGATTCGACTCTAGAGGTGTGTAATAATCGGTTTAATCGAGTTAAAGCTTCGGTTTCAGGTTTGAAGTATTCCATTAAACTTGCTTTCAATCATCGGACCGTTTGTGCATTAAAGATCAATAATAACCAAATTAATTGAACCCACACAATCATTTAACCGTTTCTACTCGATTCCTATGTACAATTTCAGTCTAAACACCTGAAATCATCGCACATAGAACCCTATCCCATCGCGAAACTGAGGCAGACCGAACTCCAGTCTTCGAACGTTTAACTTCTAATTAGTTGAGGGCTTAGAACCGTGAGCATCACTCGAAGATTCACACAAGTTTAATTTGGTTATATCAGCAATTGCACCTTGAACGGATTCAAGCCTCGGTCGCAACTCGTCTGCAAGTGTTCTTGTCTGCATAAACATCGAATCGGGTAATTAATTGTGTCCGTAGACTCGTAATCACATGGGGAATCAAAGCCCCATGATCATTCGCGAAAACAATATCGTTTCGGTCTTTGATTTTGGGTTGATCAATCTAGGGTTCTAAGGAAATTGGGGATTTCTGTGTTTATTGTATTTAGCTTTTTAAGGCGGAGTTTTAAACGCGGCTGGATGCCTTGGTTCACTGGTTCCCCACTTACATCCCGAATTAGAGGTCCCGGGTTCGAACCGGCGACCTCCAATTCAATTGTTTTTGGCTTTTCAGCCTTTTAAAAAATGTATAAAATTCTCTAAAAATTATAAAAAGAGATTTTGTAAACTTCGGTTATTTTTAAAGCAATCCTACTATTTTTTTCTACAAATTTACCACTTTAAAAACCTTAACAATTTTCTTTTAAAATAAAAATTTAACAAAGTTATTTTTATAAGAATAGACTTTATATAATATTGGTAAATCATGTAATTATTATTTAAATACTATACAATTAAGGATTAAATATGATAATTATAGAATTTATATATTTTATAATTAACCTTCACAAAGTGTTATAAAGGTTTTTAAAATTGGATACATGACATTTTCTTTTAGATTAAGCTTATATATGATATCTCTAACCAACGTCATTTAACACCGCAAAATACCAATTTGAAACCTTAGCATCGTTTAACTATTATTATTCTAAATTGTAACCTTGTAAATATATACTTGTTTTAGGTGCGTTGTGAAGGTCTACGTTGAACGTTGCTTGTTATTATTCTTAATAATCATCAAATATATATTATTTGGTCAAGTGAGTATTTCCATACCCCTTTTTGCTTATTTTCACACTTTGGGGTGAAACATGTTAACTTATTATCATTACACTTGTAAACTCATTTGAGACTTGTAAACTTTACGGCAATTCATCATGTAGAGTTGTGGTTAGTTGAACTTTTGTGGTTACCATGTTATGGCGTTATATGTACAATCATTAACTATTGCTAGCCCAGCGAAGTCATAGATCTATGGGTAAGACAAGCCTGCTTGGTTGATCCGAGTACACTTAGCTGATCGTATATACTTTTAACGTTTGAGACTTGTAAAACTTTTGTCGAGGTTTGATTGTTGCATTGTTCATGACATCCCTAATCACAATGTTCACTAACTTATGACTTGAAATGCCATCTTTTATATATGCTATGTATTAAAAACTGTGGAATGCTCACCAACATTATTGTTGACCTCTTTATTTTTAACATGTTTCAGGAAATGCCCAAGTTTGATTATCTACACATTGAAGCTAGCACATCTAGGGATGGACCTAGATTAATAAATAAAATAGGATGAATTGTTACATTTTATGTTACGTTTTTTATATCCTTTGAGACTTATGTTTGTAATGTGACAAATGAAATTTATGTGAAGAATATATTTGGATTATTAATAGCGTTATGTGGCCATGAACGATCTTAACTCTCACTCCTCGACGTTTCCGCCGTCAAGGTTGGGGTGTGACAACTAGAACCATGAACAAATCCCATGATCACTCTTGATGACTTGGACACCTAGTGCCAAAGAATGGAGGTTTCATCAGGTCTCTAGATTCAAGAATATGGGAATCTATTGAAAATGGACCATACATACCTAGCACCTCTTCTGCTACTGGTGGTGGTATGATACCCAAGGCTGTGGCTGACTACTCTGATGAAGATAGGAAGAGAGTAGAGATTGACCAGAAAGCCATGACAGCCCTTCAGACTGCTCTTCCTAACTCTGTGTATAAAGGTTTCAAGAAATGCAAAACAGCTAAGCAGCTATGGGATGCATTGAAACTAATGTATGAGGGTTCCTTTAAAGCTAAGGAGAACTAGAAGGATCTCCTGAAGCGGCAGTTTGAAAATTTCACCTTCAAAGCACGTGAAACCATGACTTAACAATACTTTAGGTATGTTGAGATTGTGGATACCCTAGTGGATGGAGAAGTTGCTCTTGAGAACAGAGACATTGTAAGGAAGTTCATGTCCTCACTTCCTAGGCAATAGACACACTATTGTGTGGTTATCAAGAGAACTGAGAACCTGAAATCTCTCACTCTAACAGAGTTATATGGGATTCTCAGTGGCTACCAGATGGAGATGAACATGCAAGGTTCATTTGGAAACTCCAACAATCAAATGGGTTCAGCCCTTCATGTGGTTGAAAGGGATAGCATAGAACCCCAACATCATCTCATATGCTACCCTGACAATTCACCAAAGGGTCCTTTCATCACCTTCCCTGAGACACCAAGGGAGAACTACACTCAAGGAAGCCAATTCCAAGAGACAAGTTCTTCTACAAGCCTTTGTGTCTTTTGATGAAAGTTATGGAAACTTTCTTTTCACCCTTGAAGACCTAGACTGTATCCATTCAAATGATCTGGAGTACATAGAGATAGTCCAGCAGATGGCTCTTCTCACTCACAGAGCCAAGAAGTTCTACAAGCGGACTGGAAGGAAGTTTCCAGGCAGTGCAACCAGTGGAAAGTTTGGGCTGGACAAAAGCAAAGTCAAGTGTTACAACTGTAAATTGATGGGCCACTTTGCTAGGGAGTGTAAGGCACCAAGAACAAATGGTGGCCAAGCACAGTCCAGACCAAACTACACTAATAAAGCTTCCTAGAATGACAAGCCAAAGCAGCAAGCTGTTGTTGCTGTTAAAGAAGGAGGCTTTGACTAGAGCTTTTAGTTGGAAGATGCTTCTCTAAACCAAGCACTAATGATAGATCATGATGAAGCCATGGTATTGGAATATCTCTGTACCCTTGAATGCATTGCTAAAGTTAACAGATACAGGTCCTAAAACTTGAAAATGAGATCTGATCTTGAGTCCTTAAACATCTTAAAAGCTGATTTTAGAAAGTCTGAAAATGATTATAAACTGAAGATAGAGGACTTAGAGAAAACTATTTCAGTTCTAAAACATGAGCATACAAATTTTAGGACTCAGATCAAAGATCTCATAACTAAGCTGACTGAGTGCCAGGCTAAGCTTGTGATCAGCAAAGCAAGGGCAGAAAAGTGTGTTCTTGAAGAAGAGACCTTCAAGAACATGATATCCTCATCCCTACACAACAAGGTGTGTTATCAAAACAAGCAGGGACTGGGATCTAATGAGATAGCTCATTCACACATAATCTTGTATTTAAGATCTCCTAGGTGTGGTAAACTTGTGAAGATGAGATTCCTTTCATAAATCCTTTAGTGAAGAGGATGATAAAGTGATAGTGAAGAATTCCTCTGAGAAGGGTGAAGAGGAGGATTCTAAGAAGGGTCACTATCCTTCTAAGGAGAAGAAGAAGACTGTGATAACCAAGTCAATGAGAAAGAACTTGATCAGAAAGAGCAAAAGAAAAGCTAGGAAGGCTCAAGAGATCAAGGCTACTTTTGACTCTAAGCAGAAACAAGTTTTTATCTATACAGGGTTTGAAGTAGTAAAGACTGAAGACATCAACATAAGCTCTTCTGCTAAGAGTTCTGGTTCATGTTCAAATCATCTTAGTACCAAGAAGCAGGCTGATCTGTTGTGTACCACTGCTACATAGCCTGGACCATCCAACTCCAAGAACAATCCTCGGCCCAAAAGGACGGTCTCAGCATCTGCAAAGATGAGGGTGGAGAAGGGATGTGATCAAAGTCAGTCTTGTTCTCAGCACAAGGCACTTGGGAAGAAGAAATGGAGTGTGTCATGTGTGAAAGTACT
Organism: Flaveria trinervia; assembly: GCA_025506515.1. Lineage (NCBI taxonomy): Eukaryota > Viridiplantae > Streptophyta > Magnoliopsida > Asterales > Asteraceae > Flaveria > Flaveria trinervia. Next base: position 91,957,108 of record CM046445.1, on the reverse strand, counting down.
GCTCATCTTGCTAAGGATTGTCCGTACAATCCTAAAGGTACTCTTCACATGACCAAGACAAGGACTTCCAAAAGTTCCAAGAAGATTCAAGCTTCGGAAGGAAAACATGTTTCCTTCGGAAGCTCCAAAACTAAGAAGAAGGCAAGTCGAAAATTGCCTTTGGAAGAAAAGTTGGTCTCGGAAGGAAGGAATACTTCTGAAGCACTGAAGTCTGCTGCAGTGTCTGCACAATCTTCCAAAGGTCCAGTCATCAAAACTTCCGAAGTCTCAAAAGCTTCCGAAGTATTGAAGGTTAAGTCCAAGCTTCCAAAGGTGGTGTGGAAGTCTAAGAAAGACCAAGTGACTGAAAATTCTCCATCAACAACAGCTCAAAATCCTCCAAGCACAACCATAGGATCTATTACTGTTGCATTACCTTCTGTTTCTCTTAGTGAGCCCAAGACAAGTAAGGCTTGGGTTTCCAAATGTAATTAATCATTATTTTATGCAGGGACTGCTCAAGACAAACAAGAATGTCTGGATCACTGATAGTGGCTGTTCTAGGCACATGACAGGCAATAGGTCACTACTCCAGAACTTTGAAAGGATTGATGGATGGCCAGTTGCTTTTGGAGGAGATGAAGGAGGTTACATTTCTGGAAGGGGCAAGGTCACAAATGTAAGCTCAGCATTGAAAAGGTAAACTTTGTCAAGGAGCTTGGGTACAATCTTCTAAGTGTATCCTAATTTTGTGATCAGAGTCATAACATGCTTTTTACTAAGCATGAGTGCATTGTTCTTAAGCCCGGGGTGGTCATTCCTCATGAGCATATCTTGCTTAGAGCCCCCAGGAAAGGGAACATGTACAAGATGGATCTGCAAGAAACATCTCCCTCTGGAGAAGTTTCCTGCTTTTTGTCTAAAGCTAATAGTGATAAGTCTTTCCTATGGAATAAAAGAATGTGCCATGTAAACTTTAAGAACATGAACAAACTGATTAAGAATGATTTGGAAACTGGAATGCCAAAGAAAGAGTTTACAAGTGATGACCATTGTGTTGCATGCTGATGTACGGGGTTTGGAATGAGGTTTATCATGGTTAATTGGTTATCTTTAATGTATTTAATATGGTTAATTGTAAGAGATTGTGTTGAACAAGTTAACTACGATGATTTGATGTTTTGTAGGTTAAACGCAATCATTTGAGGGTTTTTGAAGAATATATATGAATGATAATTGAAGATTATGATATATGAGATGAAAGAGGATTTAATTACGAGAACGTGGCTGCAAACGGGGAGGAAAACGGAATTCGAACGAAGAAGTTATGAAGAAAACAAGAATCAGACAAATCTGACTGAATATGACCTACGGTGGAAACATGACCTACGGTGCAACAGTTCAAAAGAAAGCAGAATGGCCCTAACGTAACTTACGGCAGAAACATGACCTACGGTACAGGACGCGCTGAAATCACTTATAAGTCGCGAAAATTAGGTTTTTGGGAAAATCTTTTATTCTAAGTCGTCCCCAAGGGGGAGATTCGTCCCCAAGGCTTCCCGAAGGCTTCCGGAGGCGATTTCAAGGCTTCCCAAGTGTTTCTAATCATTCGGTTTGATTCTTTAATGTTAGATGCGATGTTTACTTTTGTTTCTGATTTGTTTTTCGTTGCCATGTCCGGCTAATCCACCCGTGATCTTCTCCGGGTGATTAGGGTTTATACTATGATTTGTTCTTGATGGTTTTTGGTTGAGTTAATGTTTGAACATGGCAAGTTAAGCCGAGTAACATTATTTATTGTTTAAGGATTCTAAAATACGTGTGTTGCCTTCAATTCAATTGTTCTGGTGTTGATTGTTTTAGATTTCTTTTCATCTGTAAACGTCAATTTTGGATGGGATTGGGTAATACAAACATAGGATATGATTCGAGTAGTTATTTAACAACGGTCTCATTCAATCTATTGTCGTTAATCAAATCAACCCGGTTATGTCTATGTAACTGTTTTAACTATCGAAGCAAATCTAAGTTGTAAACCTGAATCCGGAGAGGATTACCTTTTCACATTATTATTTGCAACTCAATTATTCATAAAGTTTGTTACTTTTTGCAATTAGTCATTTTAGTTAAGTTTTTACAATCAAGCTTCAAACTTTTGGATTTAAACTACACTTTCCACATATTCCCTGTGGATCGACCCGACTTACCCTAGCTATCTTAGGTGAGTTTGGAACCTTATATATCGTTTTTTATTAGGCTTGACAAACCGATATCAAAATGGCTCCGTTGCCGGGGAATTAGTGCGCAAAGTGTCAAGTTTAAATTTTTATTTGTTTTGCTTATTTTATTTACTTTTTTTTTGTTACGCTAGGTGTGTTTGTGTATGCAGGTGACAGCTCCGTGCATGCATACCCGGTACGCAAGGAACAAATCTCCATTAATTTTTGATCCAGAAGTTGAAAAGACCGCTCGACGAAATCGAGCACAATCCCGTGCAAAAACCCAATCATCTAGTGCAGTCAAAGAGTGCAAGATGGAAAATCAAAACCCACCCGATAACCTACCACCAAATCCACCACAAAACCAACCCTTACCAAACCAACCCAATGACCCACAAAGACAACCTCCAATTGCTCCAAACCAACCACCTCAGAGACAAAATCCCTACCCTCAACCAAGACGGAACCCTTACCAACATGGACCTGCAAGACAGAATCCGAGACAACCAAGAGGGGTTAACAGGTTCGAAGATGAAGAGGATAGGTTCGACAGGCTAAGTATTCATACTTGGGATGATGACATAGATGGACGAAGTGATGGGAATGAAGATGAGTATGTTGAAGAGGATGTGCAATACAATGAACCGAATAACAACCAAGGCCGATATGGACAGAATGAACAACCAAGGCAATATAGGCAGAATCAGGGCCAGGGTCAAGGTAGAAGGCAAGGATTTCCTTGGGCAAATCGGAACCCCGGGTTTCAACCGCACCAAGCTATCGTTCAAGGGGTCGATAGCCATTTTCGCCCTACCATAGCTGGAGCTGCATCACCTATAGTCAGACCACAAGTTAGAGGGAGATCATTTGAGATTAGATCCAACAGTCTGGCTATTCTTCCTGAGTTTCATGGACTATCCAAGGAAGAACCTTATTTGCATCTGAATGAGTTTAGTGCAATTTGTGAGACCATTGGGGCACAAGGCTTTACACCCGAAGAAGTGATGTTAGTGTTATTTCAGTTCACATTGAAAGGAAATGCAAAGAAGTGGTTTCATTCCCTACCTGCTACAAGCATTTTCACCTGGGAGCAAATGCAGCAGGCGTTCTTAGAGGAATATTACACACCACAGAAGACAAGTGAAGCCAGAATTGCCATTCGTACCTTCAGTCAGCAACAAGATGAGCCATTCCATGAGGCATGGACAAGATTCAAGGAGTTGTTGAGAACCTGTCCACATCATGACATTCCTCAATGGGAATTGATTTCTTCATTTTATGATGGCTTATCTGCTGAAGATGTGAGAGATGTGAACTCAACAAGTGCAGGAACTTTCATGACGAATACTGAGGATGATGATTGGGAGTTATTGGAAAGGATGAGTACACATTCAAAAAGGCAAGCTCAGTCTCGGAGGAAATCAAGGAATGTGGTTGATGATTCGGATAGAAGAACGTCCAGGTTGGGTCAGTCATCTGGTAAAGCTACAGTAAAGGCTACAAGTTCCTTTACCATATGTCAGGGATGTGGTGAAGCTGGACACACTGCTAGAGATTGTCCAGAGTTTAATGAGGGTTTGGAAGAGGTGAATTATGTGCAGGGTGATAGGCGACCATACAACAACACCACCAATAATAACACCTACCACCCCGGTTTGAGGAATCACCCAAACCTCAGATATGGTAACCCAGACAACCAGTTGAACCCAAACTTTCAAAGTAATTCACATCAGCAGTTTCAGAACAGGTCTATGGGTCAGAGTGGTCAATACAATCAGGGGAATTATAACAGGGGTGGTCAGAGAAACTATCAGAATAATCAGGAACAGGGTGGATCGGGAGGAAGTGCAGAACCATCAAACAGGGAACTTCTGGAGTTTATGAAGGAGATGAGGAAGTCCAATGAAGTGAGAGACAAGAGTGTTGAGGCTTTATCCAAGCAAGTGGGACAATTAGCTAAAGAAGTTTCTATTCTGAAGAAAGCTCCAGGGAAACTTCCTAGTGATACTCAAAGAAACCCAAACCACAGTTCATCTAATGCAGGATCCTCAAGTAGCAGACATCCTTCAGTTAGTCAGGTAAGTATCCTTCGTTCAGGTAAGATTTATGATAATAAAGTTGAGTCTCCATCACAATTCATTGAAGGTGTGGTGGAGGATGTTAATGAGGATGAGGAAAGCGATGGTGAGATTGAACTTGTCACACCTAAATCACCCAAGAAAGTAACTTTTTCAAATAAAATTGATAAGGTGATGGGACAAAAGTCAACTAGTATCCAGGAAAAGGGTGTGGAGGCTAATACCATCCCATTTCCTAGGGCATTAATTGACTCAGGCAAAAAGGTTCCATCGGGTAAAAGGGGCCCACAACATGATGAGATGTGGGAGGTTTTTCAACAAGTAAAAGTTAATATCCCATTGCTTGAGGTAATTAAACAAGTGCCTGCGTATGCAAAGTTTTTAAAAGATTTGTGCACTCAAAAGAGAAATGTTAAAATACCCAAGAAAATTGAAGTGTCTAATAATGTGAGTGCCATCTTAGCAGGACAGCCTATTCCACCCAAGCTTCCAGATCCAGGAGAGCCGGTGATATCCATTCAGGTGGGTGACTTTCACGTATCACGGGCTTGTTGGATTTGGGAGCTAGTGTGAGCATTCTCCCAGGCAGTTTATATGATCAATATGATTTTGGTCCATTGCATAAAGCTCACACCACCGTGGTGTTAGCTGACAGAACACCCCGACTGCCTAGGGGAATGATCTTTGATGTTATTGTTAGGGTGGAAGACTTTTACTACCCGGTTGATTTCTTAGTTCTTGATTATGTGTCGGGAGAGTCAAATGATCAACAAACAGTTATATTGGGTCGTCCATTTTTGGCCACTTCCAACTCACTAATCAATTGTAGAACCGGGGTAGTTGATATGACATTCGGAGATCAAAGGCAGTTAATAAACTCTTTTTCCCATACATCTAATCCTCTGGTCCATAGTGAATGTTCGTTGGTAGACATTATGGACAGGTGTGGCCTTCATGTCAATGAAGACCACATCACAGAGGCGTGTGTTTATTGTGACAGGGATCAGGTGGAACTAAGCAGTGAAGTGGAGAAGGTTGAGCAAGAGCTGGAGGTGATGGCAATCAAGGAAGGTAGACCTACATGGACTCATCAAGTGGAAAGTTTACCCGAGCATATCGACACAAAGCTACAACCCTCACTAACGTTGCCTCCTAAGTTGGAATTGAAAGAGCTTCCTAAGCACTTGAAATATGCGTATGTTGGAGACAACAACACCCTTCCGGTGATTATTGCTTCTAACTTATCCGAGGCACATGAGAAAGCTTTGATGGAGGTATTGGTAAAGCATCGGGCTGCAATAGGATGGACCATTGCTGATTTGAGAGGGATTAGCCCGTCCATTGTCATGCATAAGATCATCACCGAAGAGGGAGCAAAACCGGTTCGTGACGCTCAAAGGCGATTGAATCCAAACATGAGGGAGGTAGTGAAGAAAGAGGTGCTGAAATGGTTGGATGCAGGTATTATCTTTCCTATCTCTGACAGTGAATGGGTCAGCCCAACCCAAACAGTACCAAAGAAAGCAGGCATCCAAATTGTTCAAGGCGCGGATGGTACGGAGGTAGCCACCCGGCCGGTAACCGGTGGAGAATTTGTATTGATTACAGGAAGTTGAATGCTGCAACTTCTAAGGACCATTTCCCGTTACCTTTCATTGACCAAATTGTAGAAAAACTAGCGGGTCAGAAATATTACTGTTTTCTAGATGGATATTCAGGTTATAACCAAATTGCGATCCATCCGGATGATCAACATAAGACAACCTTCACTTGTCCGTATGGCACTTTCGCATTTAGGCGAATGCCATTTGGCTTGTGCAATGCCCCCGCCACCTTTCAAAGGTGCATGATGAGTATCTTTTCAGATATGGTGGGGGATTCTATGGAGATCTTCATGGATGATTTTTCAATATTTTCAACATCTTTTGAATCATGTTTAAAGCAATTACAAAAGTGTTAAAAAGATGTGTTGACTCGAACTTGGTCCTTAGTTGGGAAAAGAGCCATTTCATGGTTCAAGAAGGTATCGTGTTGGGACACGTTATCTCAAGCAGGGGGATAGAAGTTGATAAGGCAAAAGTGCAAGTCATATCCACCTTGCCACCACCAACAAACGTTAAAGGCATTAGGTCATTTTTAGGACACGCAGGTTTCTACAGGCGTTTTATTAAAAATTTCAGTGGGATAACAAAACCTTTGTGTAACTTGCTTCTAAAAGATGTACCTTTTAACTTTGATGATGAGTGTTTACAAGCATTTAATATTCTAAAAGAAAAGTTGGTGGAAGCCCCAATTTTGCAATCACCGGATTGGTCACTTCCTTTTGAAATCATGTGTGACGCCAGTGATTTCGCAGTTGGGGCGGTGTTGGGTCAACGAGTGGATAAGAAACCGGTCGCGATTTACTATGCAAGTAAAACTCTTTCTGATGCTCAATTAAATTACACAACCACTGAAAAAGAGTTACTTGCGGTTGTTTATGCTTTAGATAAGTTTAGGTCATATATTTGGGGTAGTAAGATTATTGTCTATTCTGATCATTCTGCTGTCAGGTACTTGATGGCTAAAAAGGATGCCAAGCCTCGATTGATTAGATGGATACTGTTATTGCAAGAGTTCGACTTGGAGATAAGGGATAAGAAAGGAAAAGACAATGTGGTAGCTGATCACCTGTCACGAATTATCCATAATTTGGATGAACATGATTTAGAAATCAATGAAACATTTCCTGATGAGCATTTACTGTCTATTTCTACATCTACTGACCCGTGGTATGCTGCCTTTGTCAATTATTGTGTTGCAGGTGCAATTCCCGAACAGTGGTCAAAGGCAAAGAAGAAACATTTTGTGTCACGCGCAAAACAGTACTTTTGGGAAGACCCAGATCTGTTCAAGATAGGGGCTGATCAACTGATCAGACGATGTGTTCCGGATTCAGAGATACCGGATGTCTTAAGTTTGGCACATGCATCTGCATGTGGTGGTCATTTCAGTGGACAGAAAACAGGGCACCGCGTGTTGCAATGCGGGCTATTTTGGCCTACTATTTTTAAAGATGCCTTTGAGTTTGCAAAAACATGTACAAATTGTCAAAAGATGGGTAGTATCACCAAGCGTAATGAGATGCCCATGCAACCAATCCTAGTAATCGACATCTTTGATGTTTGGGGGATTGATTTCATGGGACCATTCCCCAACTCATTTGGCAATTTATACATTTTATTAGCGGTTGATTATGTGTCAAAGTGGGTCGAAGCCATTGCTACAAAGACCAATGACCATAGTGTCGTGTGCAAATTTGTTCAAACCAACATTTTCAGTCGATTTGGGGTGCCCCGTGTGATCATAAGTGATGGGGGATCACATTTCAAAAATTTTAATTTTGGTAAATTGCTTAAGAGATATGGAGTTGATCATAGGATTGCCACACCTTATCATCCACAAACAAGTGGTCAAGTGGAGGTCTCAAATCGGCAAATCAAGGAAATTTTACAAAAGACAGTACGACCTGACCGCAAGGATTGGTCTAACAAACTGAATGACGCCTTGTGGGCGTATCGTACTGCCTACAAAACGCCGATTGGCACCACCCCTTACCGGTTGGTTTACGGAAAGGGATGCCACTTACCTTTAGAATTAGCTCATCGTGCATTATGGGCTATTAAAGAAGCTAACTTTGATTATGACACTGCAGGTAAACAGAGACGGATGCGTTTAACAGAATTAGAGGAGTTACGGGAAGAAGCATACGAGAATGCCTCCATCTACAATGACAAAATGAAACGTATGCACGATGCTAAATTAAGGCTGAAAAACTTTGAAGTGGGGAGTTTGGTGTGGCTATACAATTCCCGCTTAAAGTTGTTTCCGGGTAAGTTAAAGAGCAAATGGACAGGTCCTTATAAAATCATACGGATAGGGAACTCGGGAGATATTGAGATCGAAGATTTCGATGACCATATCCGACAAGTGGTGAATGGACATCGGTTAAAACCCTATTTGCGACCAAACGATTTGAATGGGCCGGATAAGCAAACCGACGAGCTTTTATCGGTCACCATCCGGGTTTCTAACCCGGTCTGAGGCTGGCAGGAAAGATGAGTCGAGCTATAGACGCGTAAACGTAGCGCTTCCGGGAGGCAACCCGTGTTTGTGAGTTTTTAATTATTTTTATTGGTTTTCGTTACATTTCAGTCGTTTCATTTGTTTTGTTTTGTTTTGGTTTGTTGTGTTTTCTTTCGTCATTTTATGAAACCGTGAGTCGAGGACGACTCGATTCAACACGTGGGGGTAATCGCTGATCGTGATTGTTCCGATCGATCAGGTCCAATTGCTCTAATTTGAATTAGGTTACCTCATATGGTTGTGTGCTTATTTGTGATATTTCGGGTTGGTGGCAAGAACAATGGAACAATATGGGGGGCGGGTAGTGTTTGATGTTTGAACTCTTTATGTCATGTTCTTAGGAAATAAGTAGCTTGTTTATAATTATGTCTATGTTTCATGGTGAGTCAAAGTAAAGAACCTCGATAATGTTAATGGGAAAGTCAAAAAGGGATCGAAATGGTTGAAATCCTTGGAAACCACCATACATTGGGGACAATGTATCCCAAGTGTGGGGATGGGGGATTCATAGGGAGAAATGGAATTTGAACAAAATTTTAAAATTTTTAACATGGTTTCTTAAAATATTAATCATTGGTAGAGGTTCTTAGTCATGGTTAATTCCCTACGTGTCTAAACCCGTTTGGTTTGCGGAAGTTGGATAGGGGATGCCTAACTAGGGGTGGCAAAACTTTGGGTGTAGTAAACTTGCATGTGTCATGTCGGTAACCAAAGCCCACCGTTTCCATATGTGAGAAGCCTATTCTTTGACGTTGTTATATCTAATTGCTAGTTTTGAGTGTTCAATAATGCTTACTAAGTGGTAGAACTTGGGGGGCGCGTGCACCTTGAAGCTCGAGACCGGGATTCACATTGAAATGATTGAGGCATTAGGATCAACCATAGAACAACCTCATAGGACCCACTCACCTAACATTTATCCGTAGGAGCCAATTTTGAACCTTTACCCATTTTCTTGTTTCAATAAACCCTTGAACCACTAGCCTTTTGTTTAGCCTTATTGTTTGTTCACCCGTGTGATGGAACTTGAGTTACTTCGCGATAGTTGTAGTACTAAGTTTGATATGAATTCATGGTTGAAAGTTGTGAAAAAAAAAGAAGAAAGAAAAAAAAATGAAAAGAAAAGAAAATGTGATCGAAAAAGTTAAGTGGAAAGGCTTATTATTAGAAAAAAAAGAGATTATGGTTTGAAGTAGATAATAATCAACTCAAGTTTTTCATCACCCTAGTCACTGTACCCAAATTACCCCTACCCGAACCTAAGCCTAACATTACAACCTGTGAAAAGCCCTCCTGATTAGTGTGGTATCTTGTGTTAGTGGGTGGAGAGATGATTGCTTCACAAGCCTATGTTCACTAGTTTGCATTGTTGTTTGAGTGCCTCATAAATACCGGCGCATCTTTGGCCGAGACAGAAATTACACCGAGTAGAGAGTTTCATTGTGAGGGGTGTGACATGTGCAAGGGAGCCACTTAAGGTTCTAAGAGTTCTAGTTAGGTAATCCAACGGGTTAGAGGTTGTGTGGTTGTACACGGGTTCATGATTATCAAGATTGGGAATTGGGTATGACTTTGAACCTTGGGTGGTGGTTAGTATTTTTGCGTCTTATTTGAAAAAAAAGGGGTTTTAACCTGAGTTGTTGAGTTTTAAAAGCAACCTCGCTTGAGGGCAAGCGAGAAACAAGTGTGGGGATGTGATGTACGGGGTTTGGAATGAGGTTTATCATGGTTAATTGGTTATCTTTAATGTATTTAATATGGTTAATTGTAAGAGATTGTGTTGAACAAGTTAACTACGATGATTTGATGTTTTGTAGGTTAAACGCAATCATTTGAGGGTTTTTGAAGAATATATATGAATGATAATTGAAGATCATGATATATGAGATGAAAGAGGATTTAATTACGAGAACGTGGCCGCAAACGGGGAGGAAAACGGAATTCGAACGAAGAAGTTATGAAGAAAAAAGAATCAGACAAATCTGACTGAATATGACCTACGGTGGAAACATGACCTACGGTGCAACAGTTCAAAAGAAAGCAGAATGGCCCTAACGTAACTTACGGCAGAAACATGACCTACGGTACAGGACGCGCTGAAATCACTTATAAGTCGCGAAAATTAGGTTTTTGGGAAAATCTTTTATTCTAAGTCGTCCCCAAGGGGGAGATTCGTCCCCAAGGCTTCCCGAAGGCTTCCGGAGGCGATTTCAAGGCTTCCCAAGTGTTTCTAATCATTCGGTTTGATTCTTTAATGTTAGATGCGATGTTTACTTTTGTTTCTGATTTGTTTTTCGTTGCCATGTCCGGCTAATCCACCCGTGATCTTCTCCGGGTGATTAGGGTTATACTATGATTTGTTCTTGATGGTTTTTGGTTGAGTTAATGTTTGAACATGGCAAGTTAAGCCGAGTAACATTATTTATTGTTTAAGGATTCTAAAATACGTGTGTTGCCTTCAATTCAATTGTTCTGGTGTTGATTGTTTTAGATTTCTTTTCATCTGTAAACGTCAATTTTGGATGGGATTGGGTAATACAAACGTAGGATATGATTCGAGTAGTTATTTAACAACGGTCTCATTCAATCTATTATCGTTAATCAAATCAACCCGGTTATGTCTATGTAACTGTTTTAACTATCGAAGCAAATCTAAGTTGTAAACCTGAATCCGGAGAGGATTACCTTTTCACATTATTATTTGCAACTCAATTATTCATAAAGTTTGTTACTTTTTGCAATTAGTCATTTTAGTTAAGTTTTTACAATCAAGCTTCAAACTTTTGGATTTAAACTACACTTTCCACATATTCCCTGTGGATCGACCCGACTTACCCTAGCTATCTTAGGTGAGTTTGGAACCTTATATATCGTTTTTGATTAGGCTTGACAAACCGATATCACATGCCTGAAACGGAAGCAACATAAGGTATCTCACAATCCTAAGGAAAGAAACTCCATCACTACACCCCTACACTTGTTACATATGGATCTCTTTGGCCCCACTAGTGTAATGAGTCTAGGAAGGACCTCTTACTGTTTGGTGATCACAGATGACTTTACAAGATTCACTTGGGTCTTCTTCCTTAGAACTAAGGATGAGACTCCTGAGATTCTGAATAATTTCATTCTAAAGATTGAGAATCAATCTGATCACAAGGTCAAAATCATAACATGTGATCAAGGAACTGAATTCAAGAACCAAATCCTTGATACATTCTGTGATGAAAAAGGTATTACAAGACAATACAGTGCTCACAGGACTCGGCAAAATGGAGTTACTGAAAGGAGAAACAGGACACTGATTGAAGCTGCAAGAACCATATTGTCTGACTCTAAACTGCCCATCACCTTTTGGGTAGAGGCAGTCAACACTGCCTACTATATGTAGAACAGAGTTTTAATGGTTAAGACTTATGGCCAGACTCCTTATGAACTTTGGCACAAGAGGAAACCTTTCATTGGTTTTCTCAGGTCATTTGGATGTCCTTGCACCATCTTGAATACCAAAGATCAAATTGCCAAATTTGTTAGGAAATCAAATGATGGGCACTTTATTGGATACTCTTCCCAAGCTAAAGTTTATAGAGTATACAATCTCAGAACTAGAATTGTTGAGGAGTCAGCCAATGTGACCTTCAATGAACATACACCTTGTGTAGCTGGTTCTGGTCCTGATTGGCTATTTGATCTTGATTTAGTTACCAACTGTTTTAACAAATCTTGTGAGACTGTTTCAGGATTTGCAGACATCTTATCAACAGGTGAATCTGACCCAATATTTGAGCTGAGAAGATCTTCAAGTCATACATCTTCAGCTCCAGTCGTAACTACTTCTGCAAATGAAGTATCTATCAGCACCACAATGACAAATTCAGCTGATACATCCGGTATGCTTTCAAATTCCAGCTCAGAGGCTCCACAACTAGATGAAGATACTTCAAATGTAGAAGAAAATAATGGAGGTGGTGACAGTGATCAGGAATTTCTTGATGTTGATAAGCACTCCATAGATGACAACATCAATGATGTCACACACTCATTGGATCAAGTTTCTCTTGATAAGTGTGCTGATGTAGTGGGAGAAACATATATGCCAGATCTAAATTTTTCAAATTTAGATCTCACTCAACAACTTGCTATGATCCCTCAGCTAAGGATCCACAAGTCTCAACCTACCACAAACATCATTGGAAATGTTGTCACATGGGTAAGAACAAGAGGACAAACCCATAAAGCAAATGTTTGTCTTCACTCTTTCTTATCCCAGATAGAGCTAAAGAAAATTGATAAGGCTCTAAAGGATGGAAGTTGGGTTGAAGCTATGTAACAGGATTTGCTTCAATTCCAAAGGCAGAAAGTTTGGAACCTTTGTCATTTTCCTCATGGGAAGACTACCATTGGAACCAAAGGAGATTTTAGGAAAAAGAAGGATGATAGAGGCATCATCATCAACAATAAAGCTAGACTAATTATTCAAGGGTACACACAAGAAGAAGGGATTGACTAAACTGATGTTTTTGCTCCTGTAGCAAAATTGGAAGCTGTTAGGATATTCCTGGCATTTGCCGCATCCAAGAACTTCAAGGTCTATAAACTTGATGTCAAGTGTGCTTTTCTGTATAGAGTGATTGATGAAGAGGTGTATGTCAAACAGCCACCTGGTTTTGTAGATCCTAATCATCCTGATTATGTCTGCAAGCTTGAGAAAGCTCTTTATGAGCTACATCAGGCACCCAGGAAGTAGTATGAGACTCTGTCTCAATATCTCTGCAAACATGGATACAGGAGGGGTACTATAGATAGAACTCTCTTCATCAAAGGATAGGGAAATGACTTGATGCTAGTTCAAGTATATGTAGATGACATCATCTTTGGTTCAACCAATCCAAGGCTCTGCAAAGACTTTGAGAAGCTGATAAAGGACAGATTTGAAATGAGTGCCATAAGGGAACTCAATTTCTTTCTGGAATTCAAGTGAAGCAAGTTGAAGATGGCATCTTCATTAGTCAGTCAAAGTATGTTCAAGACATACTTAAGAGGTTCAACATGACTGATTGTAAGATTGCTAAGACACCCATAGCAAGAAACCACTCCCTTGGACCTGATCTTGAGGGGGAGTGTGTAGATGAACACTTATACAGGGCTATGATTGGGTCTTTTATGTATTTTGTAGCTAGCAGGCCTGATATTATGTTTGTCACTTGCATCTGTGCAAGATATCAAGTCAACCCTAAGATGTCTCACCTTATCACTGTCAAAAGGATTCTAAGATACCTTAAAGGTGCTTCAACACTTGGTCTATGGTATCCTAAGAATTTTGACTTTAATCTGTATGCATATATAGATAGTGATTATGGTGGTTGCAACATGACTGCAAAGTCTACATCTAGGGGATGTCAATTTCTTGGTGGAAGGGTAGTCTCATGACAATGTAAGAAACAATCATGTGTCTCTACATCAACTGCTGAAGCTGAATACATTGCTGCTGCAAGCTGCTGTGCTCAAGTGCTTTGGATTCAGAATCAGATGCTAGACTATGGGTTAAACTTCAAGGAGACTCCCATTCACATAGACAACAATAGTGCTATCTCTATCATAGAGAATCCTGTGCAGCTTTCAAGGACTAAACACATCAACATCAGGTATCATTTAATAATAGATAACTATGAAAAGGGATTAATTAAACTAGTCAAAGTTCACACAGATGAACAATATGATGATCTGTTTACAAAGGCTTTTGATGAACAGAGATTTAAATATCTAATATCAGCTATTGGAATGATAAACTTTGAGTAGGTTTTTCTTAAAACTAATTCTTATTATTTCTTAAAATATGTGTGTCCTAAGTTGTCTAGTTCATCACTTTTATAAGCTCATATTTTCCTTGGATGAAAATCTTTTTGAAGACTTTCCTTAGATTTTTGAAAATTTCTGATCCTTCGGAAGATATACTTTTATCTTCGGAAGAAAATCATACCTTCAAAACAAATAATTGTCTCAGAAATTTACCTTCAGAAGAAATTTCTGAAATATCTTCCGAAGCTTAAATACTTGTCTCATACACTTATATGTTTTCAAGGACCATTCTCTTCTGAAGCAATTAACTCTCGGAAGCTTTGTTCATCTGGACAAAGCATTCAAGTCTTAATTTTTTTCCGAAGCAAAATTTTCACAAATCTTAGGAAAATCTTCCAAAGTCATTTTAGTTTCGGAAGCTTTTTGACTTCCAAAAAACTACTTTTTAAGCAAAAGTAAACTATTTTTTTAGAGGTGGGACCGACATTCAGATTTCAAAGTTTATCCTCTTTCATTAAACTTTATCTGAAATTCTTTTTCACATATAAATCCAACGGTTTTCCCCTCTTTCTATCATCTCCTTCTTCCTCCAGACCTAAAACCTCAATTTCTCTCTGAAATCACTTTCTTTCATTTTCTTCATCCTTAAGCTCTCTCCAAATGGCCAACCCTCAACACAGAAATGACCCGAAATTTACCATGCAATTACACAGGCAACATAACCAGGTTGCTCTATTAAGCTCTGAGAAAGATCCTCATTTCTCAAAAGTTTGTCGTTTCTTAACTCTATCTAGCTACTTCACCTTCCTAAACATTGATCCTCCTCTTTATGAGGATCAACTACTAGAATTTGGAAGACCTGCCAAGAGGTTGTAATGGACGGGGAGAAGGCACTGTCTGTCATAGTGCAGGGGAGAACAATCTTTATTACTCCGGCCATCATCAACATGCATCTTCAGCTGGATGATGAAGAAGGTGAGGTGTTCTTTCCCAAGGAAGCTGTAAACCAGTCCTTTGTGCAGATGGGATATGAGGGAGATTATTCTATCAAGACCTTTAGGAAAGGGAAGGTCTCATCCCAATGGAAATTCCTGCTCCATATGGTTATCCATAGCTTATCAAACAAGCATGGTGGATGAGACCAGATTTCTGAGGATCTCTCCTTCATTGTCCATTGGATGGTTCAGGGGGTCAAGTTCAGGTATTCTTAGTTTGTTTATACTAATCTGCTTGCAAACTTGGACTCCTTAGAGTATTACATGTTCCCTAAATATGTTCAATACATTCTTAACTGTGAACTAGGCTCACAGTTAAGGGGAACAGGTAATATTCTTAAATTGGGACAGATGAATCCCGACATCTTAAAATTTTTGATAAAGCCTACTGTTGGCTTCTCTGGGGTAGAAACAACCCTTGTCCTAAAAATGTTAGAGCTCATTGCTCAAGGTGACAACCTAGCAGCAACAGCTAGTGTTGAACCCATACCTTCTACTTTCTAACCACCTAAACAGCCACAAATCACCCTCAGCTACCAAAGAAAATACAAACGAACCCCTACTCAGGCTATTCAGTCTGTGCAGGGCCCTATACACTCACCCACACAGGAAGAAGTGAACACTGTAGCTCCCACTTCTCGTGAGGAGCAAACCACTCCCATTACTTCAATGATCGGTGCTGAGGTTCCTCATGCTCAGTCTGATGAGCTCATAAGCCCAAATGCCTTAAGCCATCACTCTAAGTCTCAACACTTAAGTGATCAACCTTTAGGGAATAGTTACCATCCCCAGCCTTTGGAATTAAACCAACCAATTCCCAACCTTGACTTCTATACTGATGAAGTTTTAGGTTTCAGTGAGTACCATGATTCTCTCTTCTTTTCCCCCCACTCAAAGAGAGATGAATGCTTCTGAGGCTCCTATTTTTAGCCCACATCAGTCACCTACTATTGAGGTGGACACTTCTGAACATGTTCAGGATGTCCATATGGAAGAGATTCTCACTTTTGCAAGTGCTTACATCATTAAAACCTCAACCATGGCAACTCAGCCCACTAACTCCTCAACTGAGGTTGCCAGTGAGCAGAGGAAATCCAGCAGCCAAGAACCTAAAGCTGGTGATGAGAGAGAGGACTCTGCTCTAATCATCTCATCCCCTAATTATTCTTCTGATGAAGATAAGGAGAATCTAAGATAAAGGTGCAAAAACTGTCTAAAACATGCACCTATTTAGTCTCCAAGGTTAGTCACCTTGAATCTCAAGTGACTACCTTGCAAAATAGGGTCAATGATCAACAACTTGAGATTTCTTATCTTAAGGAAAAACTAGCTGGGAGATCTTTAAGAGGGGCTCAACCAAGAACACAAGAACCTGTGAGTGTGATTGACCTAACTCCTAGCTCACCTATGCAAGTGGATGATGCTACCAAAAAGGGAGAGAAAGTCATTACTATCACAGAACATGGGAGTTCTTCAGAGAGTGTGGACATTGAGGACTCATCATCCTCACTTGAAATTGTGCACACTCAGCAACTTCCTCAAGTTCACATTGATGTGGACTCTATAGACTCCTTCATAAAGAGTTTGTTTGAGGAAGGGATACCAAGGGCTATGTCATCTCCACTAACTTCAAATCATATCATTGGGTGGAGGTATGACAGTAACAGAAGAGCCCTCATCATTCTTAAAGTTCAAGGGTAGCAAGAGATCTTCAACTTTCAGACCTTGAACTTCTATGAAGGTATGGATCTAGTCAACATACCACTTGTCAATCCAAGCCAATCAAGACAAGCTGACAGGATGGCTCAAAGAATTCAAGACAAGATCACTACAGAGTTCAACTTTAGAAGAAGACTAAGGCAATCAGGCAATGCCATCGGTCAACTGGATGTTGAGGCAGACCCTAAGATTAGTTCCATAGGGGAAACCTTGACTGAAGGCCTAGTGGCAGAACCTGAGAGTCCTATCCAATCAACATCAACTGCTGCAGAGATCCATACCCTTTTTAAGACACTTGCCGGTGAAGGTGCTTCTCAACCTCTCTCTGGCCAGAGCTCAGAAGCTACATCAAGCAATGAAAGCCAAAGCTCTCTCCACCCTGAGTCACAAAGGTCTGTGAGTGACAAAGGGAAAAGAAAGATGACATCTGAGTGAATTGAGGAGGAGGAGAGAGAGAGAGGAAAAGGAAGCTAAGGGGAGAAAGTTCCTCTTCTGGGTCTGCAAGAATTATGGAAAGTGCAATCAGGGTTTCCCCCAGACCAAACACTCAAGACGATGAGTTGAGGGTAGTCATGATCAACTACTTGCAGACCAGGAACTATGACATTGACAATGTCATCTCTCTCTCCCTTGGAGGAACTAAATGAACTGGTTGACATGGAAAGGTCAACGGAGAAGAAAGAGGTAAAAGATGTAGAGCTACTGGTACAAATCAAAGAAGATAGAAGAAAGAAAAGATTGTACAAGCATGTGCCTACTCTTTCCCCAGTTCAAGAAAGTCCTGCATATGAGGATGTGGTTCAACAAGAACCTCAGGTAAATAAAGAAGAAGATAAGATCAAGATGATCAACTACTTGAGTGCCACAGGCCTCTATCAGGAAGAAGCACTTCTTCCCTTATCCTATGACTATATTGAGTTTGAGTATCTCAATCAACTCGAACTGGAGATAGTCAAGGAAAGAAAGACAACCAAAAGGAAACTAAAGGAATAAGATGCTAAGTTAAGAGCCATCATCCAGAAGAGCATGAAGAAGTCTGTAGACAGACAGAGGATGATGAGCTTCTTGAAGTTGTATGGATTCTCCGAAAGGAGACTTGGCCCCATGTCTTTCTCCACTATGGATGAGCATATCAGGGTGATCAAGCAGAAGATAAGGAGTGGAGAGCTGATTGACTTACACTCCCCTCCAAGTCAAGCTCCACCTGAAGTGGAGGTTAAGGTTGAAAAACTAGAGACAACACAACCTGGACCTCCTGCTGAATCTTAGCAAGCTTCATCTTCTAATCCACAGCAAGGTCAGACTCTCTCTCATTCTGAACCTGTGAGAGTGGAAGACCCAACTGAGAAAGACAATGAAGATCAATTAGGTCCTGTAGGCCAGTTTTCTCAGTTAAAAGAGATAAAGAGAAAGAAAAGGATGGCTTCAAAGCCAAAGCCAAAGAAGAAGAAGGCTGCATCCTTTTCTGAACCTCAGGATGAGTCAGAACATCCTGAGGATGTGCAGCCAGAGGATGCTCCATCATCTCCTATTCCAATAGCTCCTCTAGCATCAGAAAGACCCATCCTGTCCTGGACATACACTACAAATCCAGAAAGGTGACATGTCATTAGAGATCATGGCATTGAGAATGTCTACACATGCAAGACATGTTCAATCTGCCTTTGCATGATCTCTTGAAAGGGCTGGTCATTATCCTAATAAGGACTGTCGATATCTGAAGTATTTAAGTGTTTTGGTAGCATCAGCCTAGGGGGAGTTGTAGAGAGTATATGAAGAGGCTGAAGCAACCAAACACCCAAAGTCTTTCTGCATGCATGCACACAAGTACCGAAGAATAATGCTTCGGAAGTTTCACATAAGCAACATAAATATTCTAAGTGTAAAATCTTCCGAAGCCAAGACCAATATCTTCCGAAGCCAAAGATGAAGTCTTCCAAAGCTTCAGAGACAAAGTCTTTCAAAACCAACACTTGAAGATCGATTTCTTCCGAATACTTTTAACAACATGCTTTATCAGATGTACTTTTCCATAAAGCTGGATCCCTTTCCTCTGTAACTCTGTAAAGTCACCAATTTACATAAGTTGGTGAAAAGGTCCATGCTTTTGGTAACTGTACATTGAGGTCTTAAGTGTGTAAACTTTCTACTTCATGTACTTTATCCTTTTTGTAATAGATAGAATGTGAGCTATGGCATGTCATAGTCACAAGTCAAAAGGCAATCTGCCTTTTGACTCTACAATTGATTTGTGTTGTGTCTAGTCAATTGTATCCAGCTGGCATTCAAAGTATGGTCGGTTGTAGGATGTAGTATAAGTATGTTCTTGTAACTTTCTTTTATGTTTTGTAACACTTGTAATAGAACATTGAGAAAACAATATACTGTAATCTTGAAAACCATATCCTTGTGTATTTTGCTTTTTTGTTCTGTCTCTTAATTACTTGTGTTCTTAGGGTCTTTACTTGTGGTTAATCCAGTTCACTGTTTGATTAAGTTAAGTTACTCTTCTCTTTGTATTGTTGTGTTGTAAGTGACCACCCTTCACCGGTCCTTCACACAAATATGGATTCCTTTAAAGTTCCATTATCATTTTAATACTTTTTATGATAATATATAATTTTTAAATTTTTTTATCATAAAATCAATATATTTATCTTTAATTTGAGTATGGTATCTTTAAACCATCATTTTAAACATCAATTAATTTTTAAATGTAATAATTTATAAAATAAATTATACTATAAAATCAATCATTTTTATTTGAGTATGATATTCTAAACATATTAGAGGCAAAATGAAATAAAAAACAAAAAAAATGAAAAAATGAAATAAAAAGAAAAAAAAATCTACAGCTAGTTCTTTGAAAATGAAAATCCAACAATTGAAATCGGCTGGGAACCGATAAAAGTCTAGGCATGGGTGCTAAAGTCCAAACAAGTGGCTTGAACCCTAAATCGATTTCAGGACAAGTCATTTTACACTAGGTTGAGTCTAGTTTCGAAACTGATTCGAATTCGAACCCAGATTTTTTGCCAATCTCTATGAAAAGGGGTTGGGTTATGTTTTAATTATTTTGAATGCTTAGTTAAGTGATTTACAGTAACACTCCATTCAAAATTACATACAAATTTAAATAACTAACATTATTTCTCCTTATCAATAAAATGCCTAAAATCTTATCATATAATGAAGAAACAACATTATTAATGAGTTAAAAGTTAAGTGAGACGAATAAAAAACCGAAATTGAAACACTAAAGGATAGACATTATGTTGAATGTTGATTACACCATAGAGTGCTAAAAATGAACTTACTAGAAATATTATAGTATAAGCTTTCAAAAAGGTTAGAAAATGAACCATCCTTACACGGGACCACAAAACCAAACCGCAGAAAACCGTATGAACCGTACCAGACCGGTCCAAACCCCGAACCCACAACCAACCGGACCCAAGACGAAAGTATCTTGGTCGTTGTTAAAAGTGGAACCCACAAATTTCACAAATATTTCGGAATTAAAATATATTTTAAACTTATAAACCATAAAGAAGATAATAAAACTACTCACTTCACCACCCCTTACCTGTCCTCACGTGCCAACCACACCCCCCTCGCACGTGCCAACCCCACCCCAAACCCAAACCCCCTCTTTGTGGTTGTGTGGTGCAACACATAAAAGCTAGAGAGAGAGTCTATGCAACAACAACAACTCATTGTTTTCTTCTTCTTCTTCATCTCCTTCATCTCATAACAACAATAATAATATTATTATTATTATCATTCATATATATGAGGATCAGGAAGCGTTTCTTGTCACTTTCTGCAGCTTTCACCACACCTCCGTCGTCCGATCTCCTCTCCGGCAACCACCACCCGCCGGTGCAACACCAACAACTCCACCCAAATGGGAATCACCACCGCCCTCCTCCGCCGTCGTCCGCCGATCACCACAAGCAGATCGGACTCCCCTCCGGCGACTGCAGCCACCCAAACAACACCAAGGTACTTCATCTTCACTTACACAAACTGCACCATAACTGTTCAACTATCATCACATGATTCAACTACAGATCTTGCATCAGTGTGTTGTTTCATCTCTATATACTAATTTATGTATGTTTTTATGTTTAGATCTTTAACAAGTTGGAGTCTTTAAGGAAGAAAGAGTTTATCAAGACTGATGATGACACAGGTTGCAGGTGAGAAACATAAGTTCCGGTGAGAATTAATGTTCTCCGGTGATAAATTACGAATCTTTTTAGGGACATACGTTATTATTTATTATTTATCAACACCCACAAGGAGATAATAAGCTTAATTTATTCACTAGGTGATATGATATAAAGAAAGTAGTCGATTGAAGTGCAAAAACACTGTAGAATGGTGTTATTTATATATATATATATCGGGTTATTGAGCCAACCATATGTACGAGTACGCCTAATCCTAAAGATTGCACCTTGTGGTGCATGTTAGCATGAAGCTAGCTGGTCCCCATATACATTGTTCATCACATATATCCGTCTTAATCTGCACTACTGTTACCACTGGTTGTATCTCATTTACCTTTTGTTTGTTCTTTGTTTCGTTTTTAGCAATTATATAATCACACACTGATACACACACACATACACACAGATACTTCTTGCTTTGAATAGTAATGGAGATCTTTTTCTTCTTGTTGTTGCTTGTTTGCAGGAAAGAAAGCATCTTGTGTGCAGAAGAAAAGAATCATGATCTTGGTATGATAAGTTTGATCACTATGTATAGTATGCATTTAGGTGTATGTATGTGTGTATTTGTGAGTGTTTGAGTGCATAAGTTTACTATGTGTGTTTGTTTTCTATCTTAATTAGTGCTGAAAGGGTGGCTTCAAGGGGATAAGTTGGTTCCAACGAAGAAGAAAAGAGGAAGCTTTGGAAGGAGATTGAACAATGATGTTGTGCAAGATGATGAGTTGACTGAGGGATCGATGAAAACGAAGGCGGAGACGAATGAAAAATGTGTCGCCATGAGTTCAAAGAAGGTTGAAAAGAGAGAGGGGGTGAGAATGGAAGGATCAAGGTGTAGTCGTGTGAATGGTAGGGATGGAGGTGCAGTCAACAAACCCTTGTTGGGTATTCTTTGTGTGAGCATCATTTAGGCAAAGGAAGGCTTAGAAGCATGACTAGTGTCCGTGGGCGCGCGCAAACGGTTTCGCGAAAAGATCAAGATACCAAGTATAGAAAAGATCAAAAAGCACAATCCCCATTGGTAGATCATGATGATGATGATGATGATGATGATGTTGATGATGATGATGATAGTGATGATGAGGGTGATGAAGAGTTCAAAGATTGGGATGTGGAATCAATGTCATCGATGAAGGGTACAAAAGCATTCGGTAAAAAGAGGAAGCTTGGGGTGGTTAAGGCAAGATCTTTAAGTAGCTTGTTGAGCCAAATAAGCAGTTGAAACATGGAGTACTTATGAGTTATGAAAGACAGAAAGTGGTGGTCTATAACATGCATGTTGGATTACATTCCAAGAGACAAACTGTACATTTTACTTTCTTTAAAGGCCCATTGTGGTTATACTGGTGAATGGTGATCTCCTAGTGCAACTCTGCCTGTCCTACTCATGGTATTCTTCTTAGTCGGACGCTATCATATACCTAAGGGGCTCAAGTAATTTTATTTTAACTCAGCTTTTATGTATAAAAAACGATAATTTCTAGTGAACCATCAACGTACCCTCTTGACCATCTTCTAGTTCCATTTCTATGCTTTATCTTTTTTTCTATAGTAATCGTATTTGCCATCTATATATTATGATCAAAAGTTCTAATGGTGGAGCACAAGTTATTATTTTGAGCGTAAACGTTAAGTGTTACATACTTTTATCAGGTACAAGAGCTGTCTTCATTTCATGTGCTAGTAAGGCTCTCCTGATATGAATGTATCATGGGAAAATTTTTAATTATGAAGGAATTTGAATGAAATTGTTGGCTAAAGTCCAGTTTGTGAATGGTCACAATTTCTGAGTGAAACAAGAGGAGTAAGTTTCCATTTACAGTTAGAACATGGACCAGAGTGTACCCATGCAGACCAACCTAATATACATGATAGATTCCATGAGAGCGTCTGTCTAGTTTGGAGTTATACGTGGAAGAATCTTGGTCTTTCAAATAGACATTCTTTGAATGTCTTGCTTTCAAATCAACGATCATCTGCCAGTGACGGATTCAGGAATTTTCGGTGTAGGGGAAATGGATGGAGTGGTTATAGCACATTGGCGTGAAAACATCTTCTATATATATAACGTTTGACACATGGCCGGTAAAGGGTAATAAACAACTCTCTTACACTCTCGCTAACTTACATAATTTCTCCTATTTGATCATAACGTCATAGTGGGACGACAATTCTTATTAATCTAAGATGATTAATAATGTTGAAGTTAGTGATATTAGCACCACCATAATTTACAATATTGATTACATAAGAACCACTAATGCGACGCTACACAACCAAACACGAGCCGAGTACACCCCCTTCTGAACTGTCTCACCCTCTTTTGCATCCCGGGAAGTGCCCGGGTGTCACACCCCGACATTTAGGGCATGACATAAAGATTGATATCATATTTACAAAGAAGAACAGAATAAACTACTTCATTACAAATCAAATAGTCAATTCTAAGTCTACATTACAATGTACAACCTAGAACCACGAGATTATGCTCTCATTGCATATCTTCAAAACATGTATTGGGTCTAGTATCCATCAATGTATTGTGCATGAGTCTGTGATCCCACATAATCTTCTAACAACGATAATCTATCCCTTAGCAAGCTCATATAAAAGGGCATGTATTTTCCTATATTTCCAATATTAAGTAACTGAATACTTAAAAGTATATGGTTAACATAAAACTGGTGAGCTCAAGCATTTTAAAACATTTTATAAAATTAGACAAAAGATTTATATAAATTCTATCCCACCAGCACCGTCCTAGTCTTTTTATAACATCATCCCATAATGACCATATTTCCTTAGATGAACATATAGGATTAATTAGTAAATATACATGATAAGCAGGTGTTCATTTGCATTAGGAAGCATCCCCAATAAATATAGTATTATCCATTTTACAGCGACTCTATCTACAGTTATAGAGTAATCACATTAGGATATCTTTCAAGGGAAAACTATGTTATTTACTAATAGACTGTTTATAGTAAAACATGCATTCATCCTTAAATGGTAAAACAAAAAAAGGGATGTAAAGACAAAAGACTAACATTGGTTCTCTTGCTTACATAATATATACCATGAGCTTGCTACCATATGCATGTAATCACCAAGATAGACCTAATTTCTAGTTGTTCTCACAAGTATGTTGTTATGGAAAGCATATAATTATTATTGTTGTTGTGGTGGGATTGAACTATATATGTTTTAACTCTTATTACGGTTAGTATATTATATTATATTATCTTGCGTTTAAGGGTTGTATCTAGTGACGTTTCTATATTTAGCGCGTTAATTTGTAGGATTTGTCTATTTTCTTGTATACAGCTGTGTATAACGTTTAACTAGTTAACTGACTAACATGTCTGATTTATTAATTACTATCATAATTTATTATTAATTAACTTATATTTAGTCTACGTATGGTCATGACATATTAACATTATATTTAGATTAACAATTATATTTTCGTAAAAGTTTTCATTATAAGTAATTTTCTTATTATCTTCGCTAACCCAAAGAGTTACATTTTTAAGCTCCTCATTATATTTTCATTAAAGAATTTTCTGTGTAGCATATATATGAAGTATTCATAAATTGTAGGTACTTGAATTTTAATTGTCAAAGCACATCAAACAAGTTATTTGATAATAATATATGTCATGTGCTTGTCATCTTTATTCGTTACATTCCTGATATCGTTTTGGTTTCGTTATCGAATACAACACTGTCACCGAATAGAGATCCAGGAGTTTTGGTGATAGATGTTCAAGAAACGATTCAGATTTGACACGGAAGTTGGGGTTGGTGTTTTTGTGTGTGTGTGTATTAGTATCTTAGGCGTGCTTTGTCGCAAAAATTTCTCACTGTTCCATCCAGCCTCGAGATAGCTATTAGAAAGAGAGAGAAAATAATAAAAATATATACTGCATGGTGGCTATTGCTAGATATGTAGAAATAAAAGGCTTGTTCGAACACATTTTCTTATCATACATTCGTATTATAGTTTTTTGCAACTAAAAAGACTCTAAATATTGAAGAATATTATCTATAATATGAACTTCAAAACTGTTGATAATGCAATCATGCAATAAGTGTGAATCAACCTCTAAAACCATTCATAACTCATTATTTATTTTTATCTATATAATTACACTAATAATCATTATATTTTCTCTCTACTTTTCAATTAATAATATTTTTATATTTTTATCATTATATTTTCTTTTTATCCACTCATAACCACTTAAAATATATTAAAACATTATAGGATTTTTACAGTGTTTCCCAAAAATATAAATTAAATAATAAATTTCTTATATTTTTCACTCATAATCATTTATAACCATACTATATTATATAAAAGATACAATCACATAAATTTAAAGAACAATCAGCTGTGAATGCTCTAAATTGAAAGGAATAGTAGTGTTATTGCTACAAAAATATTCTCAAGGTAGTGCTGATCCTTGAAAAACTACAGTTAGTTCATGAAATCAAAAATGGTATTGAAGGATAGACATTATCGCACTAAAAAACTTAAATATCATACGAACTGGTCAAACCGATATAAAACCTTTGACAGGTTATTTGATAAGATTCTATAATATTCCCTGTTTTTATCTAAAGAAATTCGTAAAAAACTTACTCAAGCAAATCTTTTGTAATGGTTAAGGAGGACAAGAAAACAAATCCTATGTGACATTGTCCCACACTCTCTCTTCATGTCCATTTATCGGTTATCACCCATAAAAATCTCCATGTTTCTTCCCTCCTCACATACTCCATTTTATCATCATAAGAAAAACTTCCCTTCACTCGGTCTCTCTGTAATGTGATTATCTCTTTCCTTCGCTTTGTTATATATTCCTTAAAAACAAAAAAAAAATCTTTTATTAGTGGACGTGTTTTAAATGTCATATTTTTTTTAACGAAATTGAATTAATTTAGATTTTTTTAATAATATTGAAATTACCTCCAAAACTGAACAAGTTTCCTTGGGACGGAATGTTAACATTTAATACTGATTTTAACATTTCACATTTAACTCACCAAAAATCACTATTAATGAGGAAACATCTTGTGAGTCAAGTTTGAAACTAACACTAACAAACTTAAATCATCACCCTCGTACTAAAAAAAAGCATTCGGTATGAAATGATTTAAATAAAGATCGATGATCGAAGCTAAAAAGTGTAGATTGATATTATATCTTGAGATAATTATTTTTATAATCACTACAATTTTACATTTTAAAATTACGAGACATTGAAATTAGAATTGCTTACAACCACCGGGTAAAGTATATGCTCTCTATTCAAAAGATGTTAAAGATTAAATTTCGCTTGATACATGGACCCATGGGGTTTATATAAATTAAAGGTAGAGTGTTGTACCTCGAAAATAAAACTTAGAATTTCCCATTTTTATATCACTGTTGACAACTTTAAATGAGAATTAAAAGTCTCCAATGAAAAAGTCAAAAGTCTCTCGTAAACGTGCCCACCCAAATTAACGAATTATTAAATCAATTCAAAACTCTTATTTTAATAACCACCAACACACTATTTTTTTGAAGGAGAATTAAATATCGAAAGGAAGCGAAGAGCTAGTATTTACAGATGTTAAAAACAAAAACGAAAACAAACCACCTATAACAAGGCATTTAATAGATATTATAACAATACAATGAGGACTAATCTACTAACATACTAATCTAATTCCACTTCTAAACATATATTATTCTTCGTTATAAGAATTCAGTAATCAACTTTTATTTAACCTGAGGAAATATAACGTCACTATATACACACCAGATAACATTACGGTAGATTAATAACGTTAGTTTATAGATAGCAGTTGACTTTTGATTTATAATGCAAAGAATCTCCACATACAGATGGACGATGACCAAGTCAACATGACCACACCCTCCCAACCTATATATGGCTCAGCCCACCTGAACCACCAGCACCACCTCACCAGACCCATGGACTACAAGCACTTCAGCCACCCCCACAACCTGACCATCCACCGGCCCTACGAGCTCGGCAAACAAGCCACCTGCTCCGGCTGCCACCTCCCGTGCGACAACACCACCGCCGCGGTCCACGCCTGCCACCACTGCAACTTCTTCCTCCACGACCACTGCGGTAATGCCGCCCGCTACCTCAAACACCCTTCTCACAAGCCCCACCCTCTCATCCTCCTCCCCTACCCCACCTACGCTGGAGCCGCCTTCATCTGCAACGCCTGCGGCCGCCCTGGGACAGCCTTCTCCTACTGCTGCACCCTCTGCGAATTCGACCTGCACGTCGGTTGCGCCTTCTTACCCGCTTCGGTACGTACTGTTGGAATCATTAGTAAATATTTTATCATAAGTTTTTAATGTTGTTATTGTATTATTACTGTTATAACATAAGTATGGTAGTTAAAGTTAGTTAACTGATTCCTTAACCTCAAGGAACACACACCCATTCGTAGAGTATATAAACCTTTGTAACTGAATCATTGTCATGATCTGTAGGATTTTAATGGTTACAATGTGACCTTAAGTCCGAATGATTAATTAATAATAGTCAGAGGCTGCCTTTTAACGGTCAAAAGGTAACCATAAGTAAAGATGCTTTAAAAACTAGACTTCTTATTAGATTCTCTCTATTTTTCGATCCTTAACATCCATGTGATCATCAGGTACGTCACCATGATCACCAACATGAGCTGAGGCTCTTCTATGGTGTCTCGGGGCCGCGAAGGGGGAGTAATATTGACCAAGAGTATTGTGACATATGTAAGAGTGTTTTAGAAGGGAGGAATTGGGCTTATTGTTGTAGGAGCTGTGATTTCAGTGTGCATACTGCTTGTGCTACTAGTGAGGTGGTGCCGGGGATGTATTATGATGAGTCGCCGGAGGGTGGGGCGGTGGCGCACGGTGGTGCGGGTGGCGGGGATGCGTTGGAGGTGGAGTTGACGGAGGCGGAGCTTGCTAGGTTGTTTGAGATGAAGGTGCAGATGATGGCTCAAAGCATGGCTACATTGGGCAAGATTGGATAAGTTTTTGTATCTTGTTTATTTTGTTGTTGGTTTATTCTGTGTTCATTTTGGAATCTTTGTCATCCTTTGTCACTTGGCTTAATGTGTCGATTTCTTTCTAGAGCTCTGTAATTATATTATACAATATAACATTGTACAATTTAACCTTAAGTTTTTACTAGTTATCAATTTGATTTTTTATATTTTTAATGTAAAATCCTTAAAGAGACATAAGTTGTATGTTCTAACCTTGAGCTCATCACCGTATTAACATATTGACTTTAGTATTATATTAGTGCAAAGACAGCCTAGCTCATTCAATAAAAGAGTAGAATATTCAACCACTAGTAGCATTATCATCAATACCACTATAAAGAATTCGAATATTAACGATAATACTTGTCGTCGTAAAAGACCCTAATTGTGGCTGCTAAAGGTAATAGCGACAACTTATCACCGTTATTAGGTCGTCGCAAAAGGTTATTTGCATGGTAATGAAACCTGGTAATGATACCTTATCCCCGCTATTAATGTCAAACAATGAAAATGTCTGCTAATGATGTATATAAACCTTCATACCTTTGAGTTGATGACTCATATCAATGTGATTTATCATCTCATAATACATCTAGCCCTGTTATAGATGTATTGCACTCTAGTTCACAACCATATTATACTTGATCTTGATCTATATATAGTTTAGAATAAAACCCTTTCTCCATATAGCTTCCTTCACTACTTCCAAGGACAAAGCTTTGTTGAACCCCCTTCCCCTAAAAGATGTATTGCACCTTAGTTATCACACAACCATAATATCATTGATCTTGATATGAAGTTTAAAAACAAAACCCTTATACCATATAGCTTCCTTCACTACTTCCGAGGGCAAACCTTTGTTGCCCCCCCCCCCCCCCCCCTCAACTCATAAGTGAAAATTTATGTGTATTTTGTTCGAAAACTTTATATGTACTAAGTCTAGTCCCCTTTGATTTGGGTCACATAACCTTCCCCCACCCCCCACTCCCTCCACATATACATTTGTTCAAGCTCTGCCACTGACTACTTCAGTCAAAATTATATGTCTGCTTCAATTGTATATAAAGCAACCACAACATGTAATGATGCGTTAAAAATTACTCCACTTCCACGAACTCTAAAACGCATAACTAATTATCAATTTTCCTTTAATAAGATCTTATGAAAACTATCATTTACATAAGAGAGAATCGTACTTTCCTCATCATATCCATTACCAATTCTAGCCCAAAATTCCTAATATCATTCAAGTACCTAAGGGTCCATTATCTAGCTTACTAGTACGATTTCTTTGGATTACTAGAAATTTGCTTACCATATTTCCAAGGTAGGCTATATCAGGTGTAGTACACACCATTATATACAAGAGGCTTCTAACTATATTAGCATATGATACATTACCATATCTTCTTCTTCGTGTTTATGTTTCCATGCTTTAACAACTTAAAAGTGACAAGCTATTAGAGCTCTCACAACTTTGCTAGAATTCCATGAAGAAATCTACAATTACGATTTTGCCTAAAAGAGCCTCGGTGAACTTGAGCATCCTAAGTTTTGTTTGCTTGTAAATTACCATCTCAAATATCTCTTTGGTTTCTCTTAACTATTTTATATCGAACTCTTTCATAAGTAATTTCTTAGTAGTCGTAGTCTTTATTTTTTTGAAACCATGCATTAGTTCCTCTATGAGTCTAGTTATTTGTCATATATCATGCACGTATAAACCTAAATAGAATGAGTAGCTGAAAGGGAAAACTATCAACTCTTCGAGATTGCTAGAGCTTTACTATCTCATGTCTGCTTACTCATAATCTATTGGTACATGCCCATCACATGATTATATTCTTTAGTAACACTTCCAAAAGTATTAACCAATAATCTCCTTACAAACTTCTATTCATTTAAAACTTAACTACATACACTGCGTTAACTCAGTTGTGTTTATTAGTTGTTTTAACGAGAAATTCATCATAATAACTATCAACAACCTTCGTGCATATCATTCCCTAGCATATGCTCTAAATCATCATGGTGATGTATGCCGTGATCCTTATATCGCTTGCAACTATACTACATGTCATGTAACATTTTCATGAACCATATTTTCTATTTCTTTCCCTTATATTATGTTCGAGTCTTTCACCATTACCTTACCCTATGTATATATGGTCCCTTATTATGTGTTGCACACTCACACCTCATCCATTATGTCTCCTACAATTTTTTCCATCCAGCTACCACCCCCGACCATTATCCACCCTACTCCGCTTCCTAGTTCCATATATGCAATGGTTACTATACTCATGACACATTCTCTAAACAAAAGATTCCCCTAATCACATTCTCTTTCATGTATCTTCTCCTCCTACCATTGATCCCTTTATCTTCACTCATCCAAACAAATGCCATAATTGCATGATTCCTTGTGCGTGCAAATGAACAAACTCTAACATTACTAGTTTCCAAAGGTTTTTCAAGATAGTTTACATGGCTCAAGCCCTATACATGTTTGCTTACTTTAAAAGGCCGCCTATTGCCTCAAATAAGCCTTTAGTTTTTAACCAATGCATATCGAACACATCTTTGTTTGTTTGTCACCACAACTCAATTATATATTGTATCTTTTTTGTTTGATGATATTATCATTATTAGGGGCTCATTTGACATGCAGTTGATCTAATTAGCCTTTAGTTGATCTAAATAGTCTTCTTAACTATTAGTTTTCCTTAAAATACTTAGGTACTTATTGAATTCCTTCTTGGGGATACAAGCCACTTTTACTAATGATATTTTTCATGCATAGAAATGATATCTTCTTGATATACTACAATGCACCTATCTTAGTAAGTGTAAGTTGTTACCTTACCTAGTGTGCTTTAACCATCAAATCTCCTAACACTCGGGAGTTACATTAGATGATCATTATTTATATCGTAGTACCATGGGTGCACTTTAGATTCATGTTATGTATTGTCTGGAGATTACTTACATTATTATAAGTATCTTAGCTCCTTTAGAAACTTACTGATTGTCATTACATTTTAGTAGATTGGATTTTTCAATACATGGGCACTATTGCACATGGCTTGACTATTCACCCGCACAAGTAATTGTTCATTTGATGCATGTGTTGTTTTTATCCTCATGATTGAAGTTTAACATTTGGTTATGTTGTATTCATTGACACTAACATCATCAGTTGTAATTCTACAAAAGCAACTTATGATCCACAGTCCAACACATATGAAGAGTATCATGCCCTTGCTCGTATCATATCTAAAGTTATTGGCCCGGCTCCTTGCTACCTGAACTATGTATTTTCGTCTCTTACTTTCCCTACACTTTAGTGACAACCTCTAGGTGGATGTCAAGCCTCCTTGTCATCAATGCATGAAACACAACGATGTTGACTTATACTTCACTTGTGACATGGTGCTTCATTAAACTATTCACGTTTGATACACCTCTCGTGTTGCCTTACTTACTGATCTCGTGACCAAAGATTTATATGAAACAAGGTTTGTCATTCTAAACTAATTTTAATTACTATCAATTTTACTAGTTTTATACCCGTCGGTGGTCGGGTATTTTGTTATCATAACAATACTTCATAAAAACTTAGGCAAATTTGCACTTATACTATGCATATCAACAGGCACACACATATAAGGAAGAACATGTAAGTAACATGAGTTGGTCGATTAAAAGGGAAACAATAAAAGAACATTATCTAACCCTCATGTTTAAAGGGTCGTTGATACAAAAACCATTAAATTTTCCTAAGATTTTAGGCAAGCCTGTCACCATAACTACTATATTATGAAAGGATCCACTTAGAAGATCCGCATTCTCATTATGGTTCCATGCAAATGCTTGAACTTGCAAAGGTTGAAGACATAGGTTGGTAAGCCTGGAAGGTATGTGAAAATAGTGTTGATAGAGAGCATGTATTACGTATCTTGTCGTCATCTAAATAGGAAATACTCACTGTGCTTCATGGCGGGTTTCTTTGTTATGTAACTGTTCTTATTTTGTAAATTTCAAACCAATTTGTTAATACCAATTCACAATGACCAGTTGAGTTATTAACAAATTGTAATTAACACCAACATCAAACATAACCAATTAATAGTAAACAATTTGAAAACCAAGTTAAACACCAATCAGTTTCAAAATTTTTGTAAGCACTTATCAGTAAGCAATGGTTCAACTTACACAAAGAAGTTCATAACCAGAAGTTGACATCTTAACATGTCTTGAATATGATGATCTAAAAATGTATCATGGCCCAAAAGATAACCATTGCAGACCATACTTATCACATACAACATGTTATAAAGAAGTCCATATCTCTATATGGGTTTCTTTTGTAGCTCTAGCTTTCACTTGCGGTTAATGTTTTCTGAAAGTAATTTGTTGGTTGTCTGCTTTGAATACCCAAGCCAGCATGAAGAATTGTATCCTCCTACTCCTGCTCACAACTTATTAAGAAGATATAAACATTTAATTCGTTCTAATGCAATACTATACAAATCCACATTCCAACTTCAACTAAAAGATTATCATGGTCAAAGCCTTAAATGTCATTTGGCGTAACGTTAATAAGATGATCTTGAACACACATTCCCTAGCTCTTCCTTTCCAAACCTCTTAAGAGCTTCAAGTTCATCTAAGACACACCAAAACCGAGCTATATTAAGATGTATTATTACATATCCATCTGAAAGATATCAAACCATTTAAATTTACAGAAACATTTCAATATATAGTTAGAAAGCATTAGGGTGAGGAACATCATCTTTGTTGAAAAGCATTACAATATAGCAATGGTAAAGAAGAGGCTGCCTTGAGTCACCAATCAATCACCATTATACAACAAGAAGTACACCATCTCCAGGATGAAATAATAACAATGATTCAATATGATTACCCTAAAAATAGAATTTAGAAGCTGCAAACTCCCTCAATGCATTCATTAAATAATATAATCAAAACAGATACACACCTACCAACTCTTAATTTTGAGTTAACAATATCCGTTTGTTTCATTGCAATTGAATCTAACTTGACCATCTTATGATGTGAGGGATAACCACAGTGAAGAATTGTAAACAACTGGCACTTGAAGAAGACAAAACCAACCTGTATGAAGCAAATGCAAGTAATTAGGTGGTCTTCAAGAGTAAAATAATTATTGCTAGGAAAACTAACAAAACCACTTATTTGAAAACCATATGTTTACTTATTATAAAAAGGTTTGATGATACTTCCTATACAAATGACAAGTAACAATGCCTTTGATCATATATATACATATAGAGCATATGTCGTCCCTTTTCTGCAGAGCATCCTACCAAATTCACAAGGTTTATGTGATGTAGCCTTCCAATAACATAACCTACAAACATATGTAGGCAAGGGTAAAGCTTTAATTTAAACCTAACAATGGCAGAAACTCAAATAAAATGACATTAATCATGTAGGAATGGTGTATGGAATAATTTGTTTAAACCTTCCTCGCTATATCCATATATCCCTTGTATAAATAATAACGTAAGCTTTCAATCATGTAATTTAAAAAATTAGTGAATCTATTAACTCGCATTTCATCTAGGGATTGAGGAATGGGGAGGAAAATTGAATTTATGATGAAAAGTAGTAGAAATTATGTAATATGACTTTAAATTAGAACCGAACTTTGGTTAAATCAACTCCAAATAAACTAAGAAACCAACCATATTAACTTTAAAATTTTAATATAATTATAAATAAAGAAAATTAAGAACCCTGAAAACAAACAGAAAGAGGATACGATTATATGAATCCTAGGAGCGTGATTAGTGAAAGAGGTTAATATGGCAACTGAAAGCAAATCAGAACTAAACCAAAAATAGTTGAAGAGTTCAACAGAATCAAATAGCAGTAAAACACATAAAATTACTTGATATCATTTCAACTCAATGGAAATGTCTTGATTTTATCAAATCATATAACTTCATCGAGGAGGAAGAACTGTTCATTGTCTGCATCAAAATCCACATAAAAAATATAAAATCAAACACCATAAGTGCATCATTATCTATTGAATCCAGAGTTTATAACAGGTATGAAATGCTACAACCTATTTTATGTGTTGTACATACTATACATGTATCTAATGTGGATTGGCGACTTATGTGGTTGCAACAATGGCCTTAGTTTGGGTGGCCAATTGGACGTCTGTGATGGTCAATTGGGCAGTAGTGACGTCTAATTAAGCGGCGACAACAGTTGATTGAGCGGTGACGATGGCCACATTGGTGGTGACATTGCTTATCTAGGAGCATTTCCTATACCGATAGAGAAGCTTAGTGAAGTTTAAGGAAACGAAGTGCAAAGAGGAGTTTGGTTTTATGAGTTTTGTTCGCACCATCAATATAAGAAGGTTTGAGATGGTTAATGGGGAAAGATAGCGAGAAAACCGCTGGGGCGACTTGGGGAAGATAGCAAGAAACCGCTTAAAACCGACATCTTTTTCAGGTAACCCCTGATTTTCGGTAACTGCACCCCCAATAACTGTTGAAAACCATGTCGTAACCGTTGAGCTTAATGGTCAGGATTTGATTTCGTCTTGATTCAACGGCGGAGATCATTTTTATCAGCGGTTACACTTACAGCGGGTAATTTAATACATAATAATTTCTTGTTTATAATAATTTTACTCTTTAAAAACTAATTTAAAAATATTTTGTGTTCTTAGAAAAGTTGATGTTATTGAAATATTTCTTATTTTATAAAAGTTTATTTCTTAAAATAACATTAATAAAAACATATTATTCTTAATTATTAAAAAAATATTTTAATCTAAAAATAGTTAAATAATATTACCAGTAATTAGTATAATTTAATATAAAAGAAAAAAGATTGGTAAGTATTAACTATCAGATATTTACTTTAGTTTTTATTATAATAGAAAGATTATACATTTGATGAAAAATATGACAGTTAAAACCAAAATTATTATTTTAAGAAATAGCTTCTAAATGTCTATGAAGGAGAGATACAACAGCAGTTTTTATAAAAATCTATATCTTTAAATAAGTCATACTAATATAAAAACTTTATTACGATACATGGATCGATATAAAATGGTTAAAATAGTTAATAGAAAAAATTAAAAAAAAATAACTTTTTTCTTTTAATTAATGTTATTTTTAAATTTTATATTTACTAATTACACTTAGTACAACCTTAATTTACATTGCTATTTAATCTTTGATGCTTTAATCTGGTTGTTATTAGTTTATATTGTTAAGTTGTGTTAGAGAGATGTATACTTTCGTCTCCTAAATGGTCTCGAGGTGATTCCATCCAAATACGTCATTTGATGCTGAAATATGTGAAACCTGCGAGGTAAGTTTATTAAAGAACCTAAATTTTGTATACGACGTTATGTTCCTTCATTCGCTCCATCACAATCGGATTTTGTTTTCTCTTCATTCGCTCCATCAAGAAGTTAAAAATGTTTATCGATAAATAATCATCCGTTTCAGCACCCATCTTATCTTTCCTATAATTTAAATCATCTTGCTTTGATTCCATGTAACTCAACAAATGACAATTTCCACACAACACATGACAATTATTGGATGCAATTGAGGTGTAAACGAATCAAGTCGAGCCCGAGCCTTGCCTTACTCGAGCTTAACTTGTTGGATGTTTTAAAAGCTCGAGGTCGAGCCTATTATTCTTAGATCGAGTTGAGTTCGAATAGTGAAACAGAAGCTCGAGATCAGGCTCGAATAAGCTCGATCTGATTTGCATCCAATACAGATAATAAGCCAAAGCTCGGCTCGAGCTCCTTTACGAGATAGCTAATAGCTTTAAGCTAAAGCTCTGCTCAAACTCAAGCTCGAATTGGCAGCCCTTTGTGTCCTTTGTTTCATTAAAGACTGAATCAAGCTCGAGATCGATCATAGATGTCTTTTTCACTAAATGTCAGTGGGCATGTTAAGCCTTGCGAACCTTAGCGATCCTCGAATGCAAGGCTCGAGCTTGGGCTCGCCAACTAATCAAGTCATGCTTTAGCCTCGAGATCGAGCTCGATCTCGTCAAGACTCGGCTTGTTAGAGCTTTTTACCAAGTCAATTTTGAGAAGCTCTCTCAAGCCAGCTAGATTCGTTTAGACTCCTATGTCAAAGTATAGGTAATACAAATTATCAATACGTTAAAGGATTGTTTAAATTGTTAATATTGTTGGGATGCTTTTTTAGAGTGAAATAAAGAGACAATATAGCTGAGAAAACTGTTGCGGCACATTGAGTGGCATGATGTTCCCCCACCAGTATGGTTGTTCAGAAAACTAAAATCTGATTCGGATCAGATCTCATCTTTATTTTTATTAGAATTTTGGATATCAATATTTTTTTACTCAGGTTATTTGTATCATTCAGATATCCACTTAAACTGAATAAGAAACAAATTATGTTTCTAATCAAATATTTATTATCCAACTATTTTTTTATTTTTTTAGCTCATTACTTAAAAGTTTTAACATCTTATAGTCCTGCGATCCTAAACAACTACGCAAGAATCATTGTTGTTCTAAATTTCAGGTTCTAATCTTTCGGTCCTAAATAACAACACATTATGTTAAAACTTAGGGGGCGTTTGGTTCGTAAAATTTGTTGGAATTAGAATTGAAATTGGAATTCAAATGAATTGTATTTGAAATTCAATATTTTCTATAGGATTTGGAATTCAAAAGAATTGGAATCCATTGATGGAATTTAAATTCCAAATACATTTTAGTGACAAAACACTTATAAATAAATTGAAATTTATCACCTATTACAAACCGTCACCACCTCAATGACCACCGATCATCGCCGCTACATACCATCGACCACCACCGTCGTCACCGCCGACAATCGACCACGACCACCAACCGCGCTCGTTTTAGAAAACGACCGTACTCCACTATCGCCACCAACCAATAACGCTTGTCGTCGAGACACGCTTGGCGACGGTCGGGGTAAACAGTGGGTGGCAGTCGTCGGCGACTGGGGTTGTGCTGCGTCAGCGGAGGTCAGGGGCGGCGATCTAGCGGCGACGAGTGATAGTTGACGGTTAGGGGCAGGGATGGTCAAGGGTTGTCAGCGGTAGGGGTGGTGGCGGTCGAGGTCGGCGGTCGGGGGTGGACGGTGGCAGTCGACGGTAGGGGTTGACGGACAACAACAGTGGTCGGCGGTCAGTTGGCGGTGGGCGGGTTGGTAGATGGCGGTCGAGGGTGACGGTGGTCGGTGGGGGACGGCGACGATCGGGGTCGGCGAGGGAGGGGCGGTCGGGGTCGGCGGGGGGCGGCGGTGGTCGGGGTCGGTGGGGGAGGGGTGGTCGGGGTTGGCGGGGGACGGTGTCGGTCGGGGTCGGCGGCGGTCGGGGTAGGCGGGTGATGTGAGATCAAGTGTGGATGAGCAAGCTTTAGCTTTTTTGAAGGCCGAAGATCGTTTATCAAAAGGGGCTTCACTGAAAATGGCCATAACTTGGGCTAGAAGTCTCCGGTTTGGGTCATCGTTTCGGCCCAATAACGACTTATTTTATGACTTATTTCAATTTTTGTCTTATTTTTATATTTTGTTGGACTTTGCGTTTGCCCAGTTTTTGGCTCGTTTATGTTTTGTGGCCCATTCGACTTTGGTTTTGTTTCTTTATATGCTTGTAATGAATGGATGAAATATCATTGAAGTTTATAAAAAAAATTGTTTTCATCTCTATCACAGTGTGTGTTAGTGTAAACCCTGATTATCAGTATTCTTTGTGAATTAACGATAGTTAGAAGAATTGCTCCTGGTATTCTCGTGAATCAACATGTTCAATTAACTATCTTTCTGTTTTCGACTGCATCTGCGGGGATGGCGGCGGTCGGGGTAGGCGGGGGACGATGGTGCTCGGCAGTTAGGGTCGGCGGTCGATGGTCGGAGTCGTCAGTAGTATCGGTTGGCAGTGGGCGGGGTGGTAGGTGGCAGTTAGTGGTGGAGACGA
Organism: Flaveria trinervia; assembly: GCA_025506515.1. NCBI lineage: Eukaryota > Viridiplantae > Streptophyta > Magnoliopsida > Asterales > Asteraceae > Flaveria > Flaveria trinervia. The sequence goes on along the minus strand of CM046445.1, from coordinate 91,918,871 downwards.
GGGTCGGTGGAATTTGATATCCTTTAACATTTTGAATGATTTTGAAATCTTTCATTGGAAGGAATTTGAGAGAATTAATTACAATTGCAATTCCAATTTCTTATCAACCAAACACGTACAAAATGAAATTTAAATTTCAATTCTAACGAATTCCTACCAACAAAACACAATGATCAATGGAATTCAGATTCCAATTTCATTAAAATCTTGCATACCAAACTCCCCCTTAAAATTTCTACTAAAGACATATTTATATATTTTTTATTTTATATATTATATTAGGATTTTAAACTAGTAAAATGTTAGAGACTAAAAATTAGCAAAGACAAAAAAGAACCAAAAAATAGGAAAATTTGTTACTTGGTTTATTCGGATTTATACGAATCCAGTCTAAATTGTATTCTGGTAGATCGATATGTTCCTAATTCGAATCGGATCGGATTTCAAATATAGCTATAAAATTTTCAATCCAAATAAGCTAAATAATCTGTTATCCGATCCGATAAACACCAACACGTCATTGTGCAGCTCCACACACAACATTGACGCATAAAGTGTGGTGTTAGAATAAAATCACCTGTAGGCTAAATTTGTGATGGCATAGAATCGTCAAATTTTGCAGAAAACCCAAATTCTTTGATATCTCATATGTTCATTTGATAAAGAAAGAAAAAAGAAAAGAACAACTCACTGGATATGATAGACTGCTAGAGTGCGAGACGATAGTAGGCTATAAGTTTGCAAAATGGGCCTTACCTATTCTTTTATCATGAACCAACTTTAGAATACTATCTTATTAGTTTATTATGAAATGGATTTCCCAAATTTGGTTCAAGTTAATCCTCATGAAGCTTCGGGAATGATAGGGTATACTGGTATTGGTATAGAAATTATTTTAGTGGGGAAAATCACACATGTATGATGGTTTTTAGATAATAAATAAAACTAGTTGACACACGCGCGTTGCGCGATATTATAATACATTTGACGTTTCGTGCACATAAAAGTTAAGTTAATCGTATCTATCAGTTGCATTCAAAAACAATGTTCTTGTGCATTGTTCTTTGGCAAAAGGTGCTGGCGTCACCGCCGAACGTCTTCGGTTGGCTTCAACTGCTGCGCTGTGGATTCCATTCAGAAAAGGTGTGGCATCGCTGAATGTCTTTGAAACAAAAAATGAAAAGTGATACGAAAATGAAGTGGAACTATAACACATGTTTAAGTGCTAAAACACAGTGTTAAAATTAGAAAACAGGAACCTCAATCGGAAGTGTTCGTTTAATATTTTAAGATGTTTTGGACAATGGATCATAAGTAACCAATACATAAGTTTATGATTAAAGGTATTACTGCAATTTCATATGATGTTGACAATGATCTCAAATTTTAATTGAATTAAAAACATAACCCAAAACCTAACATTCTTACATTAATTATTAAATACCCACCTAAAGAAGCCCATCACATCTCTCACCTAAATCTAGATGGTTGATATTATGAATGGGGCCATAATAGCGCTTAGAAGACGTGACATGGTAATAGATGGATCCTTACCATCAGCATTCTAATATCACTACACAGCAAGATTTTATAGTACGCATGTGACAATATGAGAAAACAAAATAAGAACGGGTGAACATATTTAACCAAAATTAGTAGATACCAAGTGGGCTAAATATCATATTGTTAAAAGGAGAGAAAAATATCAATCCAAAAGAAAACTGTCATATTACCCTCTTAAGTGGGTCAGAATGTCCTCCAGCATAAATTCTTATTTGCGTTACTAAGCATAAGCAGGTCACATGTATCTCCTCTATCAACTATAACTAACATACATCATGCAAATAACTATAATTCACAAGAGAAAAATCAAGTTTATATTTTAATCGCTTCCGTGATGAAGGTTAACTCTGATTGATAAAATGAAAGTTGAAAGTACAATCTCAACTACGAAATGCAAGTCATTGCTGCCGCAAATGCATTGCTACAAGAAATGAAGTACCTAAATCCAGAACTCAGTGGCCATGAAATCATGATATGTTGAAAGATTCGACACATCAATATCATCCCAATTCCTATTCAAAGTGTCGCTGCCAAAAAATAATAGCATTACTCGACACATACGCAACTTTTTTGCCGATAAAGAAAGAATAGGTTGCAAAATTATATAAGGAGATGAAGAAGACAATCAAAAATTTTGAGGAATATTCCGATTAGGTTAAAGCTAAAAATCGAAGAACTATAAAAGATGATACAAGCGGTTTTGCACCTGACAACTCTTCACATAAGCAATAATTTTCTTATTCGTTGGAACCGCTGAAAATAAAAAAATTTGAGCGATATTCCGATTAGGTTAAAGCAATGTCGTTCCTTCGAGTCCTGCGTTGCCACATCCACCCTAGTCGGTAGTCACCGTCATCATCCTCGTTGCCAACACTTGAAACCACCCCTCCTTCCTCGGAAGCCACCACATGTACCATAAAAACCACCAGAGACACGTTGATGCTCATTCTTCTCTTTTTGCTTAAGCTTTTGAACAGAATACTCAAAGCGCCCTCGAGTAGTCTGGACCCCTGCTAATACCTTTTTTGTGAACCTGATTTCAAATCAGTATCAAACCAAGATGAATAAAATAAATATGTGTATGAATTGAACCGGGTTCCAATGTCCGACTTCATGTTAGCTGCTCCTCTTCCTTTCCTACCTGATATGACGAATAATCAGAAGTAAAATCAAATATCAAATTGAAATTTATGAACTTTATCTCTATCTTTGTATTACAACCTGGTCCAAGACAAAGAACCAGTTCCACCCACCAGCTAAAAGCAAGATCTTCTCCAAGGAGAGAACAACATAAAAACCCTAATCCAACTGGAGTAACTATACATCAAATCTTTGACACTACAACACAAAATTCAACAAATAAACCAACAAAAAGTCACATGCAGCCCCAAGAAACAATTATCCAGATGTAGGAAACACAAATATAGAACAATACAGAGCCAAACATTACGCGCCTGCAAATTGGAGAAGAGAGCAACTGGAAATTCAAAAGGCAGACAACAAATCTACTGCCCATCAAACATAAGCAATAAGGCAAAGCGTTGAACAACACGTCATCACCTGAAAAAATAGGAAAACAACACGTGTACCACTAACTCTATAAAAATAGGAGAAAAAAGGCAAAGTGATTCGAACCGTGGAACAAACGAAAAAAACCCAGTCACCCAACCAATTCAGCTGCCCAAAAAATAGACACTAACACTCGACCCAAAAATATTAATACCAAAATAAAGAACCACAGACAAAAAAAAAATATAATCAATTAGTGTCTGCCAGACAGGCTGGGCACTGTTCATCAACTTGCATTTTTCACATATAGGGTAATTATTTTGGGTATTGAGTGTTTTATATATTTAATTTACGGAAGCGGATACATGACAACAAGCTAAAGGACCCCATAAGTGTCATTTACAGAACATGTTGCCAAGAAATCCTTACATCTGTAAATGTGGTTTACAGAACACCTAATATTTGATACAATTTCATTTCTTGCCTAAAATCACCATACATGTGCAATTTCCTCGGTTAAAAAAAACTAGAATATATAGTGGTAGGGTTAGTGATAGTTACATTCTATGAATTGAAGTTCTTTTCTAAGGATTTGTTGTCAGAACTCCGGTTTTGAGTTCTAGAAATTTTTTTAGAAACTTTATTAGGTCACAAATTGACACCAAAATCCGGTCTAGGAGGCTATTAAATTGGGCTCAATAGTTTTGGGTTTAAGCCCGCACTAAAACACCCACTTAAGTAAGCTCAAGTCATCGAACTCTAATTGGGGCATTGGGCCATATAACTTATTGGGCACCGACCCACATAACCAATATGGACCAATGGGCATTAACTGGTTATGGGGCATGTTGAACCGACCTCATGGGCCTCAGGCCCAATACCATAGAAAACAAAAATACATAATAAACAAAACTTGATCTAAAAATTTATCATCTATAAGTCTATGAAATGTTCAAAATCCTAAACCATGAACCCCGGTTCACCAAAACTAAACATCAAGAGAAATCATAACAATCGATATTACAAACACCATTTACAAAATTTAACCAACCTAAATTATAAATTACAAAGACACAATAAATGAAAATATATATATATATATATATATATATATATATATTATATATATATATATATATATATATATATATATTATATATATATATATAACCCAAAGGTTAAAAGTCCTATGAACATACTTCAAATAAATATTAAAGGCTTAAACTTTTATTAAAATATCACCCACTTATAACAAGTAACTTAATTAATTTAAACTAAAATAATAAAACTGCCCAACTTTGTGTATATATATATATATGTTATATATATAGGTATATATATATACATATATATATACACACACATATATATACATATACATATATATACATATATATATACACATATATATATATACATATATATACACATATATATACACATATATATACATATATATACACATATATACACACATATATATACATACATACATATATATATATAATATATATATATATTATATATATATATATATATAACATTTTCATAAATCCATATCCATACACATATGCTTATACATGATCACACCACCAACATTATATATATATATATACACACACACACATACATAACCAGATATATGCATGCATGCGATCAACACACGCATATGTATATATGCATGCGGATGCATGCACCCGGTACACACACTCACACCGTAAACACACAAACACATATACATACAAATCGACACATACACTCCCATGTTCCAGCCACATCATTTGTTATATAAAAGATTATGACATTTTATAAAAATTTAACCCTCAAGCATGAACTAGTTACATTTAACGTACCCAAAAATCCGGTTTTATAAAAACAAGAAAATATATTAATCGAATCAAAGGTCCCAATCCTAATAGCTTTGAAAGTTTAAAAGAGTTATCTAAGATCACAAATAAAGTTTCATAAATTAAACTTATGTATTTTACATTTTATGAATAATACAAAGATTTCAAAACTAGTATTTTATATAAATAAAAAAGAAATGTAAAAGGGGTTTAAGTAAGTAAGTTAAGGTGTTATTTAGAGGATATTTATACATTAGAATGTATGGGATGAGATAAATCAGGTTAAAAGGCTTAGTAAATTCAAGACCGAAACTTAACGGACATCTAACGAACTAACCGAGCTAGTTAACGAAAATGTAAAATATGTTATATTTTAATTACATAAAAATTTCAGTAGACTTTTTACACTTACAAGAGCCTAACAACTTAATTATAATTTTTAGAATTTATTACATTAGTAAACAAAAATACAAAAGATATTCACCAATAAATAAAGAAAATTATTAAAAACGAGCTTAAGGTCAATATTAGCAAAAAATCCAGAACCTAAAAATGATTTCATAGTATATCAAAGCCTTATAAGACAAAAACTTGACCAAAATCAACCAATACTCGAAAACTCATTAAAAACCTGAACCGATAGCGTTAATCCCCAAAACCGACACAACAAGTTAAAGACACAAATTTTCTAGTAGCTAATAGTGAAATAAAGATGAAAATATGTAAGAACCGAATATTTACAAAAATCTAGAATTTTACAAAGTCTTACAAGATTCAACCCTTACAACGCAAATGAACACGAACAAGGCCTTGTTCGTGTTCGTTCGTTAAGTCTTAAACTTGTTAATAAACTATTCACAAAAAATTACCGAACGGGATTTATTGTTTGTGTCCATCATTAAGAAAACGAGCATGTTCATGAACTGTTCACAAACACTTACCTAACGCAAATGAACACAAACAAAAGCAAAGGAACATAAACAATTGTTCATGAACATGACGAGCATAAATAAGGTCATTAACACAAACGAATACAAATTATTATTGATTTATTTTAGAATACAATTTACATTTTTAGTACAAACATTACACAAAATCAATCAAAAATAAATGAGTAGTTAACATAAATGTCAAAAAATACTTGATATAATAGTTATAAAAATAATTGATATAAAATTAGTATATGAATGAATACCTTAACGAACATAAATGAACACATTATCGAACGTTCACAAACGAACATTAACAAACACATTATCGGATGTTCACGAACATAAATGAACAAATGCGGCTTGTGTTCATGTTCGTTTGTTTAACTAGACGAACAAAATTTTATTGTTCATGTTCGTTGTAACACCCGGACATTTTTATCAAAGTCTAAGAAAGAAGAGTTACGTGAAGAAAGAGGAAAGAAAAAGAAAGAAAAAATGTTTTATCCAAGTTAAGGGGTAAAAAGTGTCAAAAGGAAAAAATGTTTGAAATGTGGGTGTAAAAGGTGGTATGGCCGCCCATATGTCACACACATCACAAATTCTCGGACATTTTAGAGAGAGAAAGAAAGTGCAGCAGAGAACTCTCGGTTTTGAAGGAAGAACAAGAAGAATTCGAACTCAAGGTAAGAATTCACATGTTCATGATGATCTTGACTGGTTTTATCCTCGGGTTTATGCTTATGTGTGTTTGTATGTATTCGGTTATGTTTTTAGTGGGGTTCTAGGCGATTGAACTCAATTGCAAACAAGTTTGGAAGAAGCCATACTCAAGAGCTGCAAAGGTGAGTTCGAGAACCCCTCTTTTACTAGTTTTTAACTAATTTTGAGGCTGGAAATGCATGAATGTATGTTTTCATTTAACTGGGTTTCGGACCCGTATGTTTGATTGTGTGTATGTTGATGTTATGATGTGATGTGTGGCTATGTTCATGCTTGATGATGTATGTTGGTGTTTCTAAGGCTTAGATGGTAAGACTTAAGCTTAGAACATGTTAGATGGTACTTGGGAACTGAATCTGATGTTTCGGTGTGAATGGATTTAGTCAATGCGGATGAAGTCAATACGGATGAAGTCAATGCGGATGGAAAGTTTATACGAATGAGCATTGACTAAGTATAGGAAATGCGGATGAGCATTGACTAAGTATAGGAAATGCGGATGAGCATTGACTAAGTATAGGAAATATGGATGAGCATTGACTAAGTATAAGAAATGAGGATGGGCATTGACTAGATGGCACATCTAGTGCCGGATTAGGTGATGCCTCTGTCACAGAAGATTAAGAGGTACGTTCAGGGCTTGCCAGCGGATATTCGCAGGCACATGATCGCTTCCCGGCCGAGCACGTTTAGGTCGGCAGTTGATTTGGCAGGAAGATTGTATGATGAGCGAGAGGTGGTGGTGGCTGAGGGAAGCAAGAAGGGTGGTGGTGATCGGAATTGGAATGGGAAAAGGGTCGATCGAGGTGGTGCCTCAACAAGTAACAAGAAGGCACAGGTGGATGACCGACGTATGGTCACATCGGGTGTAGGGTCGAGGAGGTGTGGCAAGTGTGGGAAGGAGCACAACGGAGAATATAGATTGTGATTTAATGTGTGCTTCAAATGTGGGAAACCTAGCCACATGGCAAGGGAGTGTAAGACTGGGAAGTGTTTTAATTATGGCGGGGAGGGCCACATGAGCCGAGACTGCAAGAAGCCGAGGGCTGAAAGTTCTGGTACAGGCAAAGAAGACGACTGGGGTAGAAGGACCAAGGGCGAGTGCCAGGGTGTTCATGATGACACAGGAAGAGGCTAGGACGGACCCTGATGTTGTGTCTGGTACGTTTCTAGTGAACCAAACTTTAGCTTCTGTGTTATTTTATTCTGGTGCCAGTAAAAGTTTTATCTCTGCTGCTTTCTGTGCTAAGCTACCTGTTAGTAGTAGGATTGTTAATGCGCCCTTTGATGTAGAAACTACCATAGGTAAGTCTACCAAAATTTCGGAGGTGGTAGAGGGTTGTGATGTGGAACTAGAAGGTCATAAATTTCATGTTAGACCGTTCAGGATGACCTTAGGTGGTTTCGATATGGTTCTTGGAATGGATTGGTTAGCGGATTATGAGGCGAACATTGTGTGCCGCAAGAAGATGATCCGATTGATAGCACCTGACGGGAGTTCGGTAACGGTTTATGGTGATCGGGTCACGACGATTCCGAAAGTAATCTCAATGGTAGTAGCGGGAAAGTGCATGAGGCGTGGATGTAACGCCTACTTGGCTTATGTGAAAGATGTAGAAACACCAACACCACAAATGTCTGATGTCCCGGTGGTGTGTGACTTTCCGGGCGTATTCCCAGAAGATTTACCAGGATTACCGCTCAATCGTAAAAATTGAATTTTAGATCGATTTGATACCGAGTGCCCAATTTGTTGCCAAGGCACCGTATCGGTTGGCTCCGACTGAGATGAAAGAGTTGATGGAGCAATTGCAAGAGCTGCTTGATAAGGGGTTTATTAGGCCGAGTATCTCTCCTTGGGGTGCTCCGATTTTATTTGTGAAGAAGAAAGACGGTAGTATGAGGATGTGTATTGACTACTGTGAGCTGAATAAGTTGACGATAAAGAACCGTTACCCCTTACTAAGAATCGATGACTTGTTTGATCAGCTTCAAGGTGCTGGTTGGTTTTCAAGGATAGACCTTCGATCTGGTTACCATCAGTTGAAAGTGAAGGAGCAGGATATCCCTAAAACAGCTTTTCGCACGCGTTACCGTCATTACGAGTTTCTTGTCATGTCATTTGGTTTGACCAACGCGCCAGCTGCTTTTATGGATCTGATGAATTGAGTGTGTTGGCCGATATTGGATAAATAAGTGATGGTGTTTATTGATGATATCCTGATTTATTCAAAAAGCAAGATAGAACATGTCAGTCACTTTCGGGAGGTTCTATAGACGTTGAGAAAGGAGAAGTTGTACACCAAGTTCTCCAAGTGCGCGTTCTGGTTGCGTGAGGTTCAATTCTTCGATCATGTAGTGAATCCTGACGGAATTATGGTGGACCCAACAAAGGTGGAGGCGGTGATGCAATGGAAGTCTCCAAGGACACCATCTGAGATTCGTAGTTTCTTGGGTTTGGTGGGCTACTATAGAAGATTCATCCAAGACTTTTCTAAGATCGCTTCTCCACTAACTAAGTTGACCCGGAAAGATGTGAAGTTTGTATAGGGTCAAGCTCAAGAGAAGGCGTTGGAAGAATTGAAGGCGAGATTGACTCAAGCTCTTGTTCTATCATTACCCGATGGAAGTGAAGATGTGGTGGTTTATTCTGATGCTTCCTACTCGGGGTTGGGATGTGTGTTAATTCAAAGAGGGAAGATTATAGCCTATGCATCCCGATAGTTGAAGGTTCACGAGGTCAATTATCCTACTCATGACTTGGAGCTAGCAGCCATGGTCTTTGCGCTAAAGATTTGGAGGCACTATCGGCATGGGACGAAGTGCATCATATTCACTGAGTAGAAGGACCTGAACATGAGACAGAGACAATGGTTGGAACTTATAAAAGATTATGATTACGAGATCCATTACCATCCGAGCAAAGCCAACGTGATGGCGGATGTCCTTAGCCGAAAAGAGAGGCCCGAACCGATTCGAGTGAAAGCGTATCAGTTGATCATGACCTCGGATGTGATGAAGCAAGTAAAAGAGTTGCAAGATGAAGCGTTGAAAGATCATCTTAACTCTCAAAGAATGAGAGGTCTGGTTGCAAAATTGGGTGAAAACACGCTTGGTGTTAGAACCCGACTCGGACGGATGTGGATTCCTCGTTTTGGGAATCTACGTATAAAGCTTATGGATAAAGCTCACAAGACTCGATACTCTATTCATCCCGGTGCTACAAAGATGTACCAATACATGAAGAAAGATTATTGGTGGCCGGGTATGAAACAAGATGTGGTGGAGTATGTGAGTAAATGCCTTACTTGTCTACAGATGAAGGCCGAGCATTAGAAGCCATATGGGAAGATAAAACCTTTGGATATACCGAATAGAAGTGGGAACACATCACCATGGATTTCATTACGAAGTTGCCGCGTACCCCGAAAGGGTATGATGCTATATGGGTGGTTGTTGATCGTTTGACGAAAAGTGCTCACTTTCTACCTATCCGCGAGACATATTCATCCGAGAGGTTGGTGGATCTTTTCATTAAGGAGATTGTAACTTGTCATGGTGTGTCGGTGTCTATTGTGTCGGATTGTGATACCCGGTTTACATCCAAATTTTGGAAGAAATTCCACGACGCGATGGGGACGAGGTTACATATTAACACAACTTATCATCCTCAGACCGATGGTCAGTCAGAAAGGACCATTCAGACCTTGGAGGATATGCTTCATGCTTGTGTTATCAATTTTGGAGGAAGTTAGGACGACCACTTACCGCTAGCTGAGTTCTCATATAACAACAGTTATCATGCCAGTATTGGTATGCCACCTTATAAGATGCTATACGGTAGGAGATGCCGAACGTTCGTGTGTTGGGGTGACATTGGCCAGCAAGAATTAGTGAGCGTGGAAGTAATCGAGGCTACGACTGAGAAGCTCAAAAAGATCAAGGCCGTCATGAAGGCAGCCAAAATAGACAAAAGTCGTATGTTTATAAATGACGCAGAACGATTGAGTTTAAGGTGGGTGACTGGGTTATGTTGAAGGTTGTGACACCCGTCACCTTAAGGTCCGTCGAACGACATAATTAAGCATAGAATTATTTTAATTATTCTTCCTCTTCTTCATGAACTCCTGCTTTAAGGAATCATGTCTGCTTTATTTCCTTTGTGCGTATACTTCCTCCGAGAACGTGTGCTAAGCATAAACTTTTATAAATTTCGTCACCATTACCACCAAATATATCATTTTTAATTTCAACCATTATCATTAATTAAACCATTTTTAAACTATCAATTACCATTAAACACGCTTTTAACCTTAATATAACGAACATTTTAAGGTCGTAATCAACCGAAACAAATTTTGGGGAACTCGAGGGTTAAGTGCAGGGACTAAACTTGCCATTTTGCAAACTTGGGCTGGGTATATAAACCCATATTCCAGCCCTTAATCTCATTTCATCCTCATCTTCTTCATCCTCTTCACTTTCTTCTTCACATCTTCTTCATTCTAGCACCAAATCCAACCCGCGTGGTCTTGTTCTTGTCGTCTAGACTCCATCTACAGCCTAGTCTACTCTATTCTAGCAGGTAGACGACCTTGGTTGCCCCTTTTCTTGCTTATTCACGGCTATCCAAACTAGGGTTTCGGGTGTTCGGGTTCAACCCGAACACATGAGGTCGTGTGGGTGCGTGTGAGGTCTTTCTGCTTGTGTTTCATGTTTATGTATGTTTGTAGAGTGTTTCTGGAATTGCTTGTTGCGTAAAACCCGTGCTCGGAGCAGTCGAAGGCTGCTCTGCACTTCTACAGTCGCGAACCTGCAGTTCAGGCGATTGGGTCTGTCATGCGACTGAGCCGTGCGACTGGGTGAGTCGTGCGACTGAGTCATACGACTGTGTCATTTGGGCGACTGAGTTGTGCGACTGGGGACGTCATGCGACTGAGTCGTGCGATCGTATGTATGTGTGCGAATGAGTCATGCGAACGAATGAATGCGTGCGATTGAGTCAGGTGACCGACTAAATGTATGCGATTGTGCGTGTTTCGCACGACTGGAGTCCAATCGCACGAATGAAGGTTCAATCGCACGAAAGTAGCTAATTCGCACGATTGAGGTTTGATTCGTGCGCATGGAGATTGGGTTGTGCGAATGTGTGTTGTGTGGTACGACTGAATGCCAGTCATGCGAATGAAGACTCAATCGTACGAATGAAGCTGATCCATACGATTGAAGGTTGATTCGTATGAATGGAGCGTTGAGTCGAGCGTCTGGTCCTGTTGTGTGACTGATGATGTTGAGTGTGAATTTCCCCTTGAAGTTCTGATGATGATAAGGTAACATCTGTAAAAGTGTCATTGCGTGACCACAAAGATTAAAGTCAACGCTATCAACATGCACATACTATTCCAATTGAAATCAACCTAACATTTTACAATTATCGACAATCCAATTGGAACTTCAAATACTTAACAAGTGCTATCTTTCATAACCATGAGATCATTTCACGGATGTCATAAGCAATGACGACTACTCGTAGTACTTGGATCTACATAAGATCTGATACATGTGTCCGCTTGTGTGTGTGCTACCCCCGACCGAACCGATACAACCCGAACCGACCAAACATTACTATACGCTTTATACATGTCATTAATGCTTAACAATAACTGTCAATAGGTGTTTGACTGTTCATTGCATTCAACTGTTGGAAATCTTGATCATTCATGCTTGCCACTTAACATGTGAGTTTCGTGCCCCTTTTTACGTTTATACTACTTTACAAACATGGGGGAAAAGTATGCTCGCCCGTTTTCTATGCTGTACAACATACATTCAATTTACATACTTAGAATTAATGTGCTACTGTTTTGTGGGTACTTATCTGATACATGCTTGAGTCTGCTTTGTGGTTCTTTCTTACAACCATTTAATTCTAGTATGGGAACCGACGGTTAGGTATTGGTAGTACTACTGGGTTGACACCCCCACCCTCGTGTTGGTATACTAGTTAGTACCATCAAAAGCCAGGAACGAGCCTTGGGTGAATATATTCCGACAAGATTCTTTGTGTACGTCATTAGGTTTGGTTATAAAGCTCTTGTCATGTGATTTTGCTTACTTATAATTGTACGCACGGTATTCTGCAACAACTTTATACAACATCATTACTTATTTACTTTTAAACCTGCGAGCTCACCAATAATTTTGTTGCCCATTTTGAGCATATCTTTTCAGGTGATCATGCTAGCTGAGATTCTAGGTGTGCTGCCTTAGTGGAGACCCTAGGATGCATTTTCGGGCTAAACTTGTCATTTTGAAAACAATCGATGTATCTGTTTCAAACAACATTATACTTTGTAACTTGTTCCCGAGTTGTGGGAATTACATACAATGTTATCATCTATGTATCATGTTTATGCTTATGGCTATGTTGTCGTGAATACTGACTAAACACGACACAAGTCCCCTTGTTGTCGGGTTTCGTCATGACACGCTTGTCATCATTATTATTATTGCATCTCTATCGCTCACCATGTGTTATGACGATTCTCGTGTCGTCGCATCCCCGTGTTTTCGCTCTTAGCGGGGGTGTGACAAACTGGTATCAGAGCCATTGGTTATAGAGAATTAGGCAATACACTTGACCTAGACTATAACCTAGGAACCTTCATGTAGATTTGCATGCCAGGGGTGTGTGCATTTTGTATCTCATACGTGTTCCTCACTACTTGTTCGATTACCTATCTGTTTTGTGATCTTATCACCCCGTGAGAGAGCCCTTGTGCTCCCTCTTTACGGGATGTTTATATTGGATCATCTGTTTCCCTCTTCGCACCGAGTTGTTTTATCAATCCGGGTATTGAACCCAAAGAGATCTTCTTAGATCATGCTATTATGTTTGACCTTAAGCACTGGGATTTACCCCGAGGAGGTTATGTCTGAGACCTTGAGAGAGGAGGAAATAGGCAACCTCTACTAGACTAAACTTGATTTAATGCATGGACATGTCATTGTTACGATGGACTACTGTTTGGACATTACTTATGCATGGTGTGAGAATTTCACAATTTGTATGCAATGTGTGACAACCATAAGTGTGGTCTTAACTCAGAAAGTTAGACCTTAATGTGACATGGATAATGTGTCCTGCAATGGTTAAAACTTATGCATTTGCTATTCTTATGATTAGAACATGCCGCCTCGAAGAGTTACCCGCAGCAACAGTGGCGGAAGTGAAGCCCCGAGAGGCAGAGGCAGAGGCAGAGGTAGAGCACTGAGAACAAGTGATGGTCCTACCAATGTCACTCCAGGAACAGGAAACACTGATATGGCAGCCTTAATCGCTCAACAGCTGGCCGCACTGATCCCGACTATTGTGGCCCAAGTGAGCGATGCTCTTCAGAATTCTCACCCCCACGGGGACGGTGGCAATGATAATGAGGATAACGGGAACCCGACTGGGAACGAAAGCAATCAGGAGACCGGAAATGGTGGTACAGTCGGTAATGAAACTGGAATTGTGAATGTTAGACGGGGATATTCATACAAGGAATTTGTGCTTGTAAACCAAGAGAGTTTGATGGCAAAGGTGGAGCCATAGCCCTGAACAGATGGCTTGAAAAGATGGAGGCCGTGATCGACATCAGCGAATGCCTCGATAGTCAAAGGATTAGGTACGCCACGTGCTCGCTACAGGGCAAGGCACTAACGTGGTGTAACACTCAGATTCAGGCTAGGAGAAGAGAATCGGCGATGCAAATGTCGTGGGATGAGTTCAAAGCCCTAATCACCGAGGAGATTGTCCTCTCAACGAGATGCAGAAACTTGAGCATGAGTTCTGCAATCATGCCATGGTGGGGGCTGGGCACGTAGCTTACACCGACCGTTTTAACGAGCTAGCAAGGTTGGTTCCGCATCTGGTCACCCCGGAATAAAAAAGGATAGAGAGGTATATTTGGGGACTTGCACCTCAAATCCGGGCAATGGTAACCGCTACTGCTCCTCCTACTATCCAGAGCGTAATTTTGAAGGTTGGCGCTCTAACTGATGAGATGGTGAGAACAGGGGTATTGGGCAGGGGAGCAGAGAAAAGGAAAGAAGTTGGGGAAACGAGCCGGTCGAGTGCCGGGAAATTCGAGAAAAGGGCCAAGACAACCAGAAATTTTGTGGCCGTGACCCAGGGCAAACGAAAGTATGTGGGTCCGCACCCCAGATGCGATAGGTGCAACTTTCATCATCCCCCAGCTATGTCGTGCCGGGTGTGCGCTAACTGTAGACGCCCGGGGCATTTAGCAAGAGACTGCAGAACAACGCCGAATATGGTCGCTCCAGTCAACGCGGTTAACCCTGCCGGGAATGCCAGGGGCTGTTATGAGTGTGGAAGCCCTGATCACTACCTGAACATGTGCCCCAAACTGAATCAGGTATCGGGCCAACAAGGGAACAACCAGCATCAGACTATGGCTATAGCTGGAAATCAAGGCCCGACAAACCAGGGGAACGCGGCTCGGGGACGCGCTTTTGTCATTGGAGCCAATGAAGCCTATCAGGACCCAAATGTTGTCACAGGTACGCACTTACTCAATAATCACTTTGCATCTGTATTATTTGACACTGGAGCAGACAATAGCTTTATATCTTCTGAATTTGTGCAATTGCTCGATTTGAGTCCTAGTAGGCTAGAAACTAGCTACTCTGTAGAAATGGCCAATGGTAGGGTTGTTCAGGCCGACGGGATTATTAGAAAGTGCTCGATAATATTAGAGAACCACACCTTCGATATAGACTTGATACCCTTTGAGCTAGGAAGTTTCGATGTGATTGTGGGAATGGATTGGTTGTCGAAACACGGGGCCGAGATTGTCTGTCGAGACAAGGTAGTGCGAATCCCTATGTCAGACAGGGGAGTACTCAGAATTCAAGGAGAAAGACCGGGGAGAAACTTAAAGCTTATTTCCTGCATGGAAGCACGCCAGAGTTTACGAAAACAGTGCTACTCTTTTCTGGCTCATGTGGTGGAAAAGAAAGAAGAGGAGAAGAATTTGGCAGATATCCCTGTAGTGCGGGATTACCCAGATGTATTTCCTGATGACTTGCCTGGTTTGCCTCCTCCACGACAGGTGGAATTTCATATTGAGTTGGTTCCTGGAGCTACACCGGTAGCAAAGACACCGTATCGGTTGGCACCGTCTGAAATGCAAGAGTTGTCTAGCCAGTTACAGGAACTACTGGAGAAGGGTTTTATTTGGCCGAGTCACTCGCCTTGGGGAGCACCAGTGTTATTTGTCAAGAAGAAGGATGGGTCGTTCCGTATGTGCATCAACTACCGTGAGTTGAACAAATTAACTGTGAAGAATCGGTATCCTCTCCCCAGGATCGGCGACCTGCTTGATCAGTTACAAGGAGCTTTGTATTTTTCCAAGATCGACCTTCGATCTGGATATCACCAACTGAGGGTTTTCGAGGAGGACGTACCGAAGACAGCGTTTAGAACTCGTTATGGGCACTATGAGTTCTTGGTCATGCCGTCCGGATTGACTAACGCACCGGCTGTGTTCATGGACCTGATGAATCGGTGTGCAAACCTTACTTGGATAAGTTTGTGCTCGTATTCATTGACAACATACTTATCTACTCTCGATCGAAGGAGGACCATGAAGAACACCTTCGGGCAATACTGGAACTGTTAAAGAAGATAAACTTTTCGCCAAGTTCTCAAAGTGTGAATTCTGGCTGCGAGAGGTGAAGTTTTTGGGTCATGTGGTTAACAAAGACGGGATTCATGTAGATCCCGGCAAGATCGAAGCGGTAAAGAAATGGGATACACCCCAGACACCTTCGGAGATACGGCAGTTCTTAGGATTAGCCGGATACTATCTTCGTTTCATTGCGAACTTTTCAAAGATCGCTCAACCATTGACATTGTTGACTCAGAAAGACAAGAAGTTTGATTGGGGACATGCACAAGAACAGGCATTCCAAACGCTGAAAGATAAGCTGTGCAATGCACCGATATTGTCCCTCCCAGACGGAACTGATGATTTTGTAGTGTACTTCGATGCTTCGCATCAAGGGTTGGGATGTCTTATAATGCAGAAAGATAAGGTGATTGCCTACGCTTCGTGACAACTTAAGGTGCACGAGAAGAACTACACAACTCATGATCTTGAGTTGGGCGTTGTAGTATTTGCACTCAAAATATGGAGGCATTACCTGTATGGAACCAAATGCATCATCTACACAGATCATAAAAGCCTTCAACATATTCTGGATCAGAAGGAACTCAATATGCGACAGCGACGCTGGGTAGAGCTTCTTAGTGACTACGATTGTGAAATCCGGTATCATCCGGGAAAAGCTAACGTGGTGGCTGATGCTCTAAGCCGCAAAGAACGCGTAAAACCACTACGTGCTCGAGCTTTGGGATTGACTATTCAAACAAATTTGAAAACTCAGATCCAAATTGCACAAAGTGAGGCATTGAAAGAAGAAAACCTTGTGGGAGAAGAATTCCGAGGGTTGGATAAACAACTGATGTGCAAGGACGATGGTGTATAGTACTTCGTGGACCGTATATGGGTACCCAAGTGGGGAGGTGTACGTACCTTGGTCATGGATGAAGCACACAAGACGCGATATTCTATTCATCCTAGCGCAGACAAGATGTACCACGATCTCAAAGATCTGTACTGGTGGCCAGACCTGAAGAAAGACATTGCCAAGTACGTCAACAGATGCTTGACATGCTCGAAAGTTAAGGCTGAACATCAGAAACCATCGGGACTGTTACAGCAACCTTAGATTCCCGAATGGAAATGGGAGAACATAGCCATGGACTTCATTACCAAACTCCCTCGAGCGAGCAACGGGCATGATTCGATATGGGTCGTAGTGCATCGAATGACGAAATCAACACACTTCTTGCCAATCCGAGAAGACTACAAAATGGACAAGTTGGCGAGATTATACATAAAAGAGGTCATGACAAGACATGGAGTGCCGGTGTCAATCATCTCCGAGTGTGACGACCGATTCACTTCACGATTTTGGCAGACACTACAGAAAGCGATGGGCACTCGATTAGACATGAGTACCGCCTATCACCCTCAAACAGATGGCCAAAGTGAACGAACCATACAAACACTGAAAGACATGTTGAGAGCGTGTGTAATCGACTTTGGTGGTAGTTGGGATACTCATTTGCCATTGATTGAGTTCTCATACAATAACAGCTACCACACCAGCATTGGGTGTGCTCCGTTCGAAGCGTTGTACGGAAGGAAGTGTAGATCACCCGTTTGTTGGGCCGAGATTGGTGAAAGTCAGTTAACGGGCCCAGAGATCATTCAGGAAACAACCGACAAGATCTTCCAAATCAAAGATAGACTGAAAGCCGCTAGAGATCGCCAAAAGAGCTACGCCGACAATCGTCAAAAGCCTCTAGAATTCAACGTTGGGGACCGAGTGTTACTCAAAGTCTCTCCTTGGAAAGGAGTTGTTCGGTTTGGAAAGAAAGGGAAGTTAGCCCCAAGATATGTTGGACCATTCATGATTACAGAAAGAATTGGTCCAGTGGCTTACCGATTAAGGTTACCATAAGAACTCAACGGTGTGCATGATACTTTCCATGTGTCGAACCTCAAGAAGTGTTTGGCTGACGAATCACTTCACATACCCATTGAGGATATTAAAATCGACGAAAAGCTTCATTTTATTAAGGAACCCATTGAGGTCATGGATCGTAAGGTCAAACAGTTGAAGCGCAGTAGAATACCAATTGTTCGCGTAAGGTGGAATTCAAAACGAGGGCCAGAGTTTACATGGGAACGGGAAGATCAAATGAAACTCAATACCCACACCTATTCGTGGATGACAATCTTGGACCTAACTCCAGCTGAATTTCGGGACGAAATTCTCTCAACTGGGGGATACTGTGATACCCGTCACCTTAAGGTCCGTCCAACGACATAATTAAGCATAGAATTATTTTAATTATTCTTCCTCTTCTTCATGAACTCCTGCTTTAAGGAATCATGTCTGCTTTATTTCCTTTGTGCCTGTACTTCCTCCGAGAACGTGTGCTAAGCATAAACTTTTTATAAATTTCGTCACCATTACCACCAAATATATCATTTTTAATTTCAACCATTATCATTAATAAAACCATTTTTAAACTATCAATTACCATTAAACATGCTTTTAACCTTAATATAACGAACATTTTAAGGTCGTAATCAACCGAAACAAATTTTGGGGAACTCGAGGGTTATGTGCAGGGACTAAACTCGCCATTTTCCAAACTTGGGCTGGGTATATAAACCCATATTCCAGCCCTTAATCTCATTTCATCTTCATCTTCTTCATCCTCTTCACTTTCTTCTTCACATCTTCTTCATTCTAGCACCAAATCCAACCCGCGTGGTCTTGTTCTTGTCGTCTAGACTCCATCTACAGCCTAGTCTACTCTATTCTAGCAGGTAGACGACCTTGGTTGCCCCTTTTCTTGCTTATTCACGGCTGTCCAAACTAGGGTTTCGGATGTTCGGGTTCAACCCGAACACATAAGGTCGTGTGGGTGCGTGTGAGGTCTTTTTGCTTGTGTTTCATGTTTGTGTATGTTTGTAGAGTGTTTCTGGAAGTGCTTGTTGTGTATAACCCGTGCTCGGAGTGCTCTGCACTTCTGTAGTCACGAACCTGTAGTTCAGGCGACTGGGTCTGTCATGCGACTGAGCCGTGGGACTGAGTCATACGACTGTGTCATTCGGGCGACTGAGTTGTGCGAGTGGGGACGTCATGCGACTGAGTCGTGCGATCTTATGTATTTGTGCGAATGAGGTATGCGAACGAATGAATGCGTGCGATTGAGTCAGGTGACCGACTGAATGTATGCGATTGTGCGTGTTTCGCACGACTGGAGTCCAATCGCATGAATGAAGGTTTAATCGCACGAAAGTATCTACTTCGCACGATTGAGGGTTGATTCGTGCGCATGGAGGTTGGGTTGTGCGAATGTGTGTTGTGTGGTACGACTGAATGCCAGTCATGCGAATGAAGACTCAATCGTACGAATGAAGCTGATCCGTACGATTGAAGGTTGATTCGTACGAATGGAGCGTTGAGTCGAGCGTCTGGTCTTGTTGTGTGACTGATGATGTTGAGTGTGAATTTCCCCTTGAATGTCTGATGATGATAAGGTAACATCAGTAAAATGTCATTGCTTGACCATAAAGATTAAAGTCAACGCTATCAACATACACATACTATTCCAATTGAAATCAACCTAACATTTTACAATTATCGACAATCCAATTGGAACTCCAAATACTTAACAAGTGATATCTTTCATAACCATGAGATCATTTCACAGATGTCATAAGCAATGACGACTACTCGTAGTACTTGGATCTATATAAGATCTGATACGTGTGTCCGTTTGTGTGTGTGCTACCCCCGACCGAACCGATACAACCCGAACCGACCAAACATTACTATACGCTTTATACATGTCATTAATGCTTAACAATAACTGTCAATAGGTGTTTGACTGTTCATTGCATTCAACTGTTGGAAATCTTGATCATTCATGCTTGCCACTTAACATGTGAGTTTCGTGGCCCCTTTTTGCGTTTATACTACTTTACAAACATAGGGGAAAAGTATGCTCGCCCGTTTTCTATGCCGTACAACATACATTCAATTTACATACTTAGAATCAACGTGCTACTGTTTTGTGAGTACTTATCTCATACATGCTTGAGTCTGCTTTGTGGTTCTTTCTTACAACCATTTAATTCCAGTGTGGGAACCAACGGTTAGGTATTGGTAGTACTACTGGGTTGACACCCCCACCCTCGTGTTGGTATACTAGTTAGTACCATCAAAAGCCAGGAACGGGCCTTGGGTGAATATATTCCGACAAGATTCTTTGTGTACGTCATTAGGT
Organism: Flaveria trinervia; assembly: GCA_025506515.1. NCBI lineage: Eukaryota > Viridiplantae > Streptophyta > Magnoliopsida > Asterales > Asteraceae > Flaveria > Flaveria trinervia. Next base: position 91,898,361 of record CM046445.1, on the reverse strand, counting down.
TTGGTTGTAAAGCTCTTGTCATGTGATTTTGCTTACTTATTACTGTACGCACGGTATTCTGCAACAACTTTATACAGCATCATTACTTATTTACTTTTAAACCTGTGAGCTCACCAACAATTTTGTTGACCATTTTGAGCATATCTTTTCAGGTGATCATGCTAGCTGAGGTTCTAGGTGTGCTGCCTTAGTGGAGACCCTAGGATGCATTTTCGGGCTAAACTTGTCATTTTGAAAACCATCGATGTATCTGTTTCAAACAACATTATACTTTGTAACTTGTTCCCGGGTTGTGGGAATTACATACAATGTTATCATCTATGTATCATGTTTATGCTAATGGCTATGTTGTCGTGAATACTGACTAAACACGACACAAGTCCCCTTGTTGTCAGGTGTCGTCATGACATGCTTGACATCATTATTATTATTGCATCTCTATCGCTCACCATGTGTTATGACGATTCCCGTCTCGTCGCATCTCCGTGTTTCCGCTCTTAGCGGGGGTGTGACAAAGGTCTCCCCTTGGAAGGGTATCATATGATTCAGAAAGCGGGGCAAGTTGAGCCCAAGGTATATAGGGCCTTTCCGAATCGTTGCTCGAGTAGGAGAGGTGGCCTATAGACTGGAATTACCAAATGAGTTAAGTGGAATTTACCCGACATTCCATGTATCTCATCTGAGGAAGTGTCTAGCGGATGAGGATATGATTGTCCCACTGGAGGATATCGAGTAGATGAACGACTCAATTATGTGGAGCAACCAATGGCAATCATTGATCGAAAAGAGAAGAGGCTAAGGAATAAAGTGATTCCTCTTGTGCGTGTTCAGTGGAAGCACTAAACGACTATGATTGTGCTATCAAGTATCATCCGGGAAAGGCGAACGTGGTTGTCGATGCCTTAAGTTGGAAGGAAACAGTTAAACCCAGAAGGGTGCGAGCTTTACAGCTTACTATCAGTACCCAACTGCCCGAACAAGTTAAGGAGGCACATATAGAAACCTTAAAAGCCGAAAATGTTGGTTATGAGTCGTTAAGGGGAATGGATAAATAACTAGTAATGAAAGAGGATGGAATTTGGTACTTCATGGATAGACTTTGAGTGCCTGTCTATGGAAATCTAAGGGATTTAGTTATGAGTGAGGCACATGTGTCCTTAAAGTTCTGTAGTCTTTTAAGTGATATACCATCCGCCTTAGAATCTAAATACACCATAGAATTAGCCAACGGTAAACAGATCCATGTAACGCATATCCTTAAAGATTGTAGGATAGAGCTTGCTGGTCATACTTTTGCTGTAGATCTTATGCCTGTTATGCTGGGGACTTTTGATGTAGTAATAGGCATGGATTGGCTCTCTAGTAAGCAAGCGGAAGTCACATGTCATGAGAAGATCATACGAATTCCTGTTGGTGACGAAATCCTTACAGTCAGAGGTGATAGGAGTGGTGCTGTGATAGGCATCATCTCATACATGAAAGCCCAAAAGTTGTTGCGAAAAAGTCATTTGGCTATTCTAGCACTCGTCACCGATAAGCAAGCGGAAGAAAGGAGAATGGAGGACATTCCCATAGTGCGTGACTTTCCAGAGGTGTTTCCAGAGGATCTTTCTGGATTACCACCTCACCTCCAAGTGGAATATCAAAACGAGTTGACTCCCAGTGCAACCCCGATTGCTAGGGCACCTTATCGATTAGCACCGAACAAATTACAAGAGTTGTCATCACAACTTCAGGAGCTTTTAGATAAGGGCTTTATTCGACCTAGAACATCACCTTGGGGAGCCCCTGTTCTTTTTGTTAAGAAGAAGGATGACACATTCCGGATGTGCATCGATTATAGGGAGTTAAACAAAGTAACAGTCAAGAACCGATACCCTTTACCTCATATCGACGAGTTGTTTGATCAGCTTCAGGAATCAAGCTATTATTCGAAGATTGACTTGAGATCCGGTTATCATCAACTTAGAGTCCGAGAAGAAGACATCCCCAAAACTGTGTTTCGTACTCGTTATGGTCATTATGAGTTCTTGGTCATGCCTTTTGGGTTGACTAATGCACCTGCTATGTTCTGGGACCTCATGAACCATCTGTGCAAACCCTATCTCGATCAATTCGTCATTGTGTTTATCGATGATATACTGATATATTCTAGGACCAAGGAGGATCATGAAGAGCACTTACGAATGATCTTAGAACTATTGAAGAATGAGCAGTTGTATGCCAAATTCTCTAAGTGTGACTTTTGGATACGAGAAGTGCAATTTCTAGGTCATATTGTTAATGAGAAGGGAATACATGTTGATCCTGCCAAGATTGAGGGGATAAAGAATTGGACTATACCGAAAATGCCAAGCGAGATAAGGAAATTTTTGGGATTAGCAGGATATTACCGACGATACATAGAGGGATTGTCTAAGATCGCACAACCTCTCACAGCCTTGACTCACAAAGGAACGACATACAAATGGAGTGAGAGCCAAGAATCGGCTTTTCAATTGTTAAAACAGAAACTCTGTAGTGCACCGATATTGGCATTGCCAGAGGGAACGGATGATTTCGTCGTGTATTGTGATGCATCCATTCAAGGATTGGGTTGTGTCTTGATGTAACAAGAAAAGGTGTTAGCCTACGCCTTGAGATAACTAAAGGTTCACGAGAAGAACTATACCACCCATGAATTAGAATTGGGTGTAGTGGTTTTTGCCTTAAATATTTGGAGACAGTACTTGTACGGTACCAAGTGCACTATCTACACCGATCACAAGAGTCTTCAACATATCTTCGAGCAAAAGGAGTTGAATATGGGGCAACGACGTTGTGTGGAGCTACTAAACGACTATGATTGCGCTATCAAGTATCATCTGAGAAAGGCGAACGTGGTTGCCGATGCCTTAAGCCGGAAGGAAACAGTTAAACCTAGACGGGTGCGAGATTTACAGCTTACTATCAGTACCCAACTGCCCGAACAAGTTAAGGAGGCACAGATAGAAGCCTTAAAAGCTGAAAATGTTGGTTCTGAGTCGCTAACGGAAATGGATAAACAACTAGTGATGAAAGAGGATGGAATTTGGTACTTCATGGATAGACTTTGGGTGCCTGTCTATGGAAATCTAAGGGATTTAGTTATGAGTGAGGCACACAAAGCTAAGTATTCTATACATCCTGGATCCGACAAGATGTACCATGACCTAAAGGCGCACTACTGGTGGCCTAACATAAAGGCGGATGTAGCTACGTATGTGAGCAAGTGTTTGACCTGCTCGAAAGTAAAGGTGGAATACCAAAAACCATCCGGACTGTTGCAACAACTCGAGATACCAATGTGGAAATGGGAACAAATCTCCATGGATTTTATTACCAAGTGACCCCGGACTAATACTAGTTGTCACACGATATGGGTTATCGTGGATCGATTGACAAAGTCTGCTCATTTCCTTGCAATTAAGGAAACTAACAAGATGGAGAAATTAACTCGATTGTACCTTAAAGAGATCGTTTTGAGACACGGTGTACCGATCTTAATTATTTCTGACCGCGACGCTCGTTTCACATCACATTTCTTGCAATCACTACAGAAATCTTTGGCTACACGATTGGATATGAGTACTGCTTATCATCCACAGTCGGATGGCCAGAATGAGTGTACCATACAGACGTTGGAAGATATGCTACGTGCATGTGTGATTGACTTCGGGAATACCTGGGAAATTCACCTGCCATTGGTGGAGTTTTCTTATAACAACAGTTATCATACTAGTATACATGCAGCACCTTTCGAGGCGTTGTATGGGAGAAAATGTAGATCACCAGTTTGTTGGGCGGAAATTGGTGATAGTCAAGTGACGGGTCCCAAGTTAATTCATGAGACAACCGAGAAGATTGTGCAGATACGAAACCGTATGGCTGCAGCATGAGACAAACAGAAGAGTTATGCTGACAGAAGACGGAAACCTTCAGAGTTTCAGGTTGGTGACAAGGTTTTATTGAAGGTCTCACCATGGAAAGGTGTAGTTCGGTTTGGCAAGTGAGGAAAGTTAAATTCGAGGTACGTTGGACCATTTGAAATAGTGGAAAGAATAGGTCCAGTGGCCTATCGACTAGCCCTACCTGATTCGCTAAGTGGAATCCATGATGTATTTCACGTGTCGAATCTAAAGAAGTGTCTAACTGATGAAACAATGGTCGTACCACTAGAAGAAGTTCAAGTGGATGAACAATTACGCTTTATTGAAGAACCAGTCGAGGTGATGGACCGTGAGGTGAAAACACTTAAGCAAAGCAAGATACCCATAGTAAAAATCCGTTGGAATTCGCGACGTGGACCGGAATACACGTGGGAACGAGAAGATCAAATGAAGCTTAAGTACCCTCAACTATCCGAAAAGACGATGCCAACAGACGAAGGTATTGATTTAAATTTTGGGATGAAATTTCTTTCAACATGGGGATGATGTGACAACTAATCCAAAACTCACTCGATTTCGATTTCTGTGTGCCAATGCAGTAGACCAGTGATGGAACACTCACCATGTAACACAATTTTCGGGACGAAAATTCTTTTGACATGGGGATAATGTGACATCCGGTAATTTTACGTTACCAAACTCCGTTAGTTCCGTTACGTCTGCATACACGTGTCATGAGCACACACTAGTTGTCGTATAATATTAGTGACCTAATAATAATTAATAATGTTACATTAATGATAATCTAATTGATTAGATGATTTTTGTGTTATGCTTATGTGTTTACGCGATTTAAATGTTAACGATGAATTTTATCGCGTAACATGGAAACGCGTATATTTAAATTGTCTATCTTGTGACTAGTGGAAATAATGTAAATATTATTATTGTTGATTAATAATGTTGGTATTATTAAGTTAAAACCTTTTAAAAAGTGTTTAAAAGAATAGTTTTTATAAAATATAAATAAAGGGGGTTAAGTGTAATTACCTAAAACTAAGACTTAACAAAATTAACAACCCTAATCCCCCCAAACCCTATTTCGGCCGCAACATCCATTCCAAGCCCCCTCACCTTCGAATTTCAGCCTTCAACAATCATTTTGCTATGGTTTTGGTCGATCTGAAGCTATAAAGAATCATCAATTGCAAGATAATACACGTGAAAAGGTTAGAATTTTACAAGTTTTATGGGTTTTCTTGATCTGGCCGAACCCTAATTCGGATTTGGGTTCGAAAATGTTGAAGTTGTTGTTGTTTGATGATGCTAGTATGTTAGTTAGATAGTATACATGTTGTTTACCGTCGATTATGCAAGAATGATACGTTTTTTATGAATTGTTCATGAACTTGATTCAAGATGAACCCTAATTAGAAATTTGATGTTGATTATATGAAGTTGATATTGTTAGATGATTATATGGTGTTATTTTGGTTGGGTGAGTGCTAGATTATATTGATCTTGCAAGAATTGATGAATTGAAGGTTGTGTTCATAGGTTACTAATAATAGTAACATTATTTGGTCAAGAATGTTGAATTAGGGATGAATGGATGTTATGGATATGTTTATGATGATGTTTAGATACTAGATTGTTGTTGTGAACTATGGGAGTTCAAGAACACATGTTAGAATCCATACATTACTAAAGATAGTAACTTTTTGGGATATGAATTGATGAATGATATTAGTTTGGTGTTGTTGATCATGCCTAGTTATGTTATGAACTTGATTAGGTATGTAATGATGAATTTGTGATTGTTATGGATAGTAGATCACTTTTGAGTATTACTTTCCCAAAGGGAAACTTTATTTTTGAGGTACGTTGGATATTATGAGTTGGACATGTTTTTGGTGTTAAGATCAGGCTAGAGTGTTTGTTGTGGTTGTCTAATGTGATAGAACATGTTATTTGAGTTGTATGGAAATTGATCATTGTGGTGTGTGTTGAATGTAATGAATATGATTGTGATCATCATACATGCGTGCGAATCTGAGGCCCCTACTTAGTAGGATTGGCAGGATTTAGGATGTGAAGTCATGAGTAGCTTTATGTTGATACATATGTACCTTGATTTGGATCTTAATGTAATATCTCTTGAATGTCTTACGCTTATGTAATGCTTGGGTACTTAATGAAATGAGAATGTTTGGTTGTGATTTATAATGTTTAATATTTCATTAATGAGTTGTTGTGTAACGCATATTGACTAGATTATATAGGTTTGTGATTGTTTGAATTGATATGCATAATGTTATAATAATGAATACATTCAAACATGGTTAAGTGTAGTTCTTATGCGTCCGACTGGACCATGCGCCCCAACAGTGCTCATGCATCCGAATGGCCATGGGACTGAGTATCCATGCGCCTAAATAGTCCATACGCCTGAACAACTTCATGCGACTGACTCAGTCGCATGACTGAACACTCTGTCGTGCGAATGGATCAACCGCATAGCTCAATCGCACGAATGAACCATACAAATGGTTCAGTCGCACGAATGAGTAACGTTAACCTATAAATACCACCTAATTCATGGAAAAACGTAAGCATTATACACACTTTGAGTCTAGACGTACCCTAGCCGTCCAGAGACCTCTAAGATCATACTCCAAGTTCATAGATCGTAGTAGATCGATTCCTAATCGATTCTTAATGTTAGATTCAATACATAATTGTTTCTACGTGCGTTCTCACTGATTGGATCACCAATCAAATAGGATTCCGCACTATTTGGTTCGGTATACACGTTAATCAGTTAGTACATCGTCTAGTACACGGTCCTAACAAGTGGTATCAACTAGATGTGAAGAGTGCGTTCCTTCATGGTGAGATCCGAGAGACAGTGTATGTCAGTCAACCGAGGGATTTGAGGATCCATATCATTGGGACAGAGTTTACAAACTCGACAAGGCGCTATACGGGCTTCATCAAGCTCCGCGGGCCTGGTATGAGAAACTCTCGACGCATCTTGTGAAACATGGTTTTCGAAGGGGAGTCATTGACTGTACATTGTTTATCAAAGAAAAAAATGGGGATTTACTACTGGTACAAATCTATGTCGATGACATAATCTTCGGTTCCAAGAACGAAGAATTATGTAAAGAGTTTGAGGCGGTAATGAAAGCGGAGTTTGAGATGAGTGCAATGGGAGAGATAAAGTTCTTTCTTGGGTTACAGGTGGATTAGACACCAAATGGGATTTTTCTACATCAGACCAAGTATGTAGGTGATATTCTTAGTCGGTTTGACATGGAGAATGCTTCTACAGCTGGAACTCCACTTGCTACAAACCATGATGTAGCACCCGACGAGAATGGTGATCTGGTAGATGCCACTATGTACCGAGGGATGATTGGATCTCTCATGTATCTCACTGCCTCATGACCTAATATCATGTATGCTACATGTTTATGTTCACGATATCAGGTAAATCCTAAGGTGAACCATCTTATTGGGGTCAAAAGTATTTTTCGTTATCTGAAGGGTACACCCACACTTGGGTTGTGGTATCCTCATGATGATGACTTTGAGCTTACTGCGTATAGCGACTCAGATTACGGAGGCTGCAAGATGAACTACATGTCTACATCAGCAGGGTGTTAGTTCTTTGGGAGAAGATTAGTAACCTGGCAGTGTAAGAAGCAGACCTCGGTTGCATTGTCAACCTGTGAAGCCGAATACGAACTGCTGCAAGTTGATGTTCACAAATCATATGGATTCAACAGCAAATGCGGGATTACGGTTTGAAATTCTCTTCTACTCCTATCTTTGTTGATAACTCTGCTACAATTGCAGTCACTAAAAACCCAGTCCAACATCCTAAGACCAAACACATCGGAATTAAATATCACTTTATACGTGATTGCTTTGAAAAGAACTTAATCGATATGGTAAAAATAAACACATATTTTCAATGCGCTGACCTCTATACAAAGGCTTTTGACAAACCACGTTTTCTATATCTATTAGCGGTCAACGGCGTTAAAAAGAAAAGTGAGGTCATTCCTGAAGATGACCATGTGTAGTCCGATGTGTCGTGTAAATTTACTTTTATTTTTCAATGCCTTTTAATTTATTGCTTAAGTTTAAGCTGTTTAATTAAAATTGGTCTTATTGTTTTGCCTATTAAAATCCTAAAATGCTAATCCATTACGGTTTTAAATTTTTAGGGGGAGAATAGGTTTAGACAGTATAAAAAATGAGGGAGAAGGAGAGGTAGCTGATAAAAAATAAGATCGTATATGTGATACCGATTCAATCTTCGGAATATGATAGTACATAGGAGCAAACCATTTGGGACTTTAAAATTTTAAATTGAAAAAGATGCAAAGCTCAAGTATAAGTTTGTGTAGTGTGAGCAATATAAAAGGAAATATGATAGACAAAGTAACTACTACTAAGGTAACACAAAGAAAGTAGACCTAGAGGTTGCTAGACCACAGATTATATGTCGGTAGATTCAACACAGTAGATGACTAGACCTTTTTGGTAATCTCAAGATTAAACTAAAATGTTTGACTAGCTGTGGGTAACACCTTATCCCTGGTCAACACAATCAACAAGATTCCAATAAGGGGTGGCGAGCAAAATAAACGCCACGAATGTGTGCGTAAGACCAAAGCATGAGCAAGAGCACATAAAAAATGAAAATACAATCAAACTAATAACCTATGTTGTTAGTGAGATCTGTGCAGAAAGAATAAAATTGCTCAAACAAGAAGATAGGTTATGTGCCTCTCTGCTGTGCGGTGGCACTGACCTGAGGATAAGCATAACCTATATATTCTAGAATTCATTGTTGTTTGTCGTCTCTCTGCTGTGCGGTGGCACTGACTTAAGGCTTGGTTTCTCTTTGAAAGTTCTAAGAATAGTTTCTTCTTGAATACTACCCTGAGACCGCTCAAAAATCTCCTGAGGAATGTTGATTACCATATAAGTGTGGGGTCCACAAATGCTTGTTAAAATAAACAAACCTTAAACCATCACTAATCTGTGTTGAAAGTCTGTGTATGGATTTAAGAGGACAAGTATACTAACAATAATTGTGGCTACAATTCTTGAAAGTTCAAATCAGTGTGGGGACCTAATAGTACTAGTATGATTTCCTAAATTTGCTAAATGACTCTAGATGAAAAACAAGAATAGAACATCAAAGATTTTAGATATCTTGTCCTGAATGATTTGAATATCCTGTATGATTCCAAGCTGAATTGGTCCATGTATGGTCTAAATAAATTGAAGCTGCTTTTTCCAGAAAAATAATTCTTTAGATTTACATCTTAGGATTTAACCCTCACAAAAAACACAAAACATGTCTTAGTTTTAAGTTTTAGTGTTATTTCCTTCATTTCTATACAAACTTTGTCAATTTCAATTTGTTCAATATCAGACTATGTCATGGAAGTTGATAGGGAACCTTATCATCTAAATGGTCATGTTTGAGGTGACCACACGTGCTTTCAAATAAAAATGGGTCACATCTAAAGCGACAAAGTATTTTAAAAGGACCACGTCTGAGGTGGTCAAAAGTTTTTCAAGTTAAAATGATCATGTCTGAGATGATCAAAGGTTCATAATGTTAAATCAAAAGTTTAAAATGGTGTAAAAGGTAAAATGGTCATTAAGTCAAAAATCATAAGTATGATTCATTCGCATAACTGGACCATGAGAATGGACCAGTCGTACGATTAGAGGATACGAATGTGCCCAATCGCACGATTAACTCACACGTATGGGACATATGTGCGATTGGACAATCAGGATGACTAAAATGTGCTAACCGCATGGATGAAGGTGACCGAATGACCCAGTCGCACGACTAACTTCTAGTCGCACGACTGAAGGTGACCGACTATGCTAGTTGCACGACTGATCTTCAGTCACATGAATCAACTATGCGACTAGGCTCAGTCGCACGACCGAAAGTAAACCCTAGTATAAATAGAGGGTGAGTCGGTCGCAGTTGGTCATCACTCCCAAATCGCCTCTACATCGCATGAACATACCGTTACTCTGCCCGATTTTCATTTGAGCCTTCAAGACTATTGTTTGTTGTGTACTGACGATTTCTATTGACTATACAGGTATAATGCGGTGCAATCCATGAAAATGTCCATCAATTTAACCCCAAAATCGACTGAAATGAACCCTAAAAGAAACCGTGACTTACATTGACAAATAAACTAATAAAACTAAGTCCATTGTGCAATTAAATGTTATAATGTGTTTTTTTTGTGAATTGCGAGTCCAATGAGCCTAACCACGACGTTTAACATTAAAGATTGCTCAAAATTTGATTTTGAATTGAACAGTCAGTCTGTCATGCGAATGGACAATCTGATGATCTTCAGTCGCATGACTGAAAGGTGCGAATGGCCAAATCACACAGCTAAACCATGCATATGAGTTCAGTCGCACGACTGGAGTAACCGCATGAGACAGCATACATATGAGCTTAGTCGCATGTTAAGTCATACGTATGAGGTCATTCGCACGACTAGATCTCAGTTGTACATTGTCATTCGCACAACAGAACTGAGAATTTCTTGTTCAAATTATTAAGTTCATTACTTATTGACTGACACTAACATTTATATTCATTATGTAACAGATGGCTAGTCGCTGGACTATGCGCACTAAGCACAACATCTGTGCTCATCTGGATCTGACATCCAGGAACGCAGTTGACTTCTCGGGAATTATCACATTTCTACGGGAGGATCTTTCGTGCCATCTTGACTCCTTGCACTCCCTATCGCTCGGTCCAACCGGCTTTCTGGGAAAGCACTGTGGTGGACTGATCCTCAGAGCCCCATCGCATCAAGAGCTCGATATTTGGAGAGGCTATTAAGATCACTGAGGATGATCTTCGGACAGTTCTCGACTTTGGGGATGATGCTGATTGTCCCACCCCATTACATCCCCTTACTTATGCGAGCTAAGTACTCTGGGGACATCAACGCAGGGGTGCTCAACAAGAGCAACCTGTGCCCCTAGTTCAAGTACCTCGCTCATGTGCTGCTGAAGTGCATAGCGTCTTGGAAGGGAGGGTTCGATGAGCTCTCAGATCCGATTCAGAACGCTTATGCAGCGTTGGTGCTAAACCACCCGTTCAGCTTCTCCAGGATGATCTTCACTTACCTGGTGGAGCACATAGAGGGAAAGGGCAAGGAGGGCTTTATTCATACAGATGATCATAGACCAAAAGCTCCCTTTGTTGCCAAAAGAGAAGGAGGATGCGGTAGCACTCGAGGTGATGGATGATACCACCTTAGGTCGGATGAAAGTTTACAGGGGGAAGCAGGTGAAACCCCCTATGAGGCGACTGTTTGGGTATCTAGCCTGTGAAGACTACGTGGCGCCAGGCAGGCGTAAATGGCGACATGTAGACACTGACTCTGATGTTGAGCAGTTAGAGCTCCCGGATGATGATTCAGATGATGATGACAGCGGTGCTGGTGGAGATGTTGGGCCCACTCAACCAATGGCCCCCATAGCTGATATTGCATCTCCGGCACCCACCCACAAAGAGACTAAGGATGCTGGATTCCATCAGGATTTCCAACCTGATGAGGAGGAGGATACAGATGAGGAGCCCCTCACTCGGACTATTGGGAGCAAGGTGGTTGCCACAGAGCGAGGGCTCCGGGTCGTTGGTGAACGCCCTGGCAGATCGGGAGAGACTGACAAGGATCCTACCATTGCTCCCGATCAGCCAAGCCGTGTTTCAGGGGGAGCATCCACCTCGAAGGATGGCTCAGCCCCACGGCTTGAAGAAGAAGAAGAGAAGACTGGCCTTCATAACCACCACCACTACTACCACCACTACCACCACTCCACCTACCACCACTACTCCATCCACTACCACCACTCCACCTACCACCACTACTACCACACCAACACCACCACCACCTTTATCTATATTACCCCCAATCTTCACCACTGCCACCACCACCACCACTAGCCATCCAGCTGCACCATCATCCTCCTCTCCATATACATCTGGATCACCACTACCTCCCTTTGGGGTAGAGGAACAGCTGTCAGCGTTGAACTGTATGGTGATGCGTCTGTTAGAGGCCGATGACGAGAATACTGCATAGTTTCATCAGTTAGTAGATCTTACTGCTGCACAATCTCAGCAGATTTCTCAGCAGGCTCGATTGATTGATCAGCAGGCTCAGCAGATGTCTCAGCTCTAGGAGCAACATGCGAAGAAGATTGAAGAGCTGCAGGTTGCAAACAAGACTATCTTGCTAAAGCTCAAAGGATCCAAAGAAGAGCTATTGAAGATAGGAGAGGGAGACGGAGACGATGATGATGATGATGATGATGAGAGTGATGATGATGATGATGATGGTGATGATCACGAGGGTGATACTGATGCAGATGTTGATGATGATGAAGACGATTCTTCTGCTGCGGGTGCCACATCTGCAAGCGAACGGAGGACCAAAAGGACTCAAGATCAGGGTGCCTCCACATCCGCCCCGGTAGCAGAAGAGTAGAGGATACAGGATAAGAGTAATATTTAGTTATTTACTTTATTTAAATCATATGTATTCGAATCTTGTATCTCATTATTGTAATGAATGTTTATATTTAATTATGGTATTTATGTCTTTATTATTAACTAATGATTGTTGTGTTACATGTATAACTCAAGCAGATCCAAACTTTCAGAGGGATGAACATGATGTTGCTCCCCTCCAACAAATCAAGAGTTAGCTCATGATGATTCTTGATCTGCAGGGTATTGTTAGGAGATCGGTGATGTACACTCCTAAAGAAGGAGAGATCATTCACAATCTCAATGATAAGCAAATTGCAGAAATGTTCAAGCTCAATCCCGATGAGATTGTCAAGGACGTTCCAACTTTTGTAGAAACCAGTGACGACGAGCTAAACGACATTGATGAGATAGAGACCGAGGACATCACTGCAGAGCACTATCCCAAGTACGCTGACAAAAAGGGAAATATGGTCCCCAATTTGGGTGACTCCCTGGTCGGTGATACATTTGAGATATTAGAAAGATGGAGCAAGAGTCCGAGAAGGTTAAAGAACAAGCCCAAGCCTCAAACACTGATGTTGATATCAGAAAGGCTGAATGGGCTAATTGTTTTGAGGAGATCTGAGCCCAACGCACTGCTCCTAAACAGAATGTCTACACCAAGCTTTACAATGTGAAGAAACATCACAAGGTGTTAGGCAAGATTATCGCGTGGGCATATTTTGATGATCTTAATGTATACGCGGTGAAGATAGAGAAAGGTATTGAGTACTTTAGATTCCCGCATGATCTAAAGTCTCTACCTAGTTTTGAGCTCAACCAGCTGGCTAAACTGAAGCTGTTATACGCTGACCCGAGAAAGATGTCAGGCTGGTTTGAGGCTACCTTGAAGAAAGAGTACCACACCAGGTGGGTCAACTTCAAACCTCAACAACCTACATGGTATATCAGACATTCTGAAGTTGATCCCATAACTGGAAAGCCAAAGATAGTGCTGAAATGGAGTCCTCCATGAACAATGTCAAAGATCCCTCTACGAGAGATGCCACAGGACTTCACTCCTCACTTCAAATGGTGGTACTATGATTGGGGAACAGGGGAAGCTGTCATAGTTCTGAACAAAGAGGGCATAATGGATACTATCAGGGTATTCGACCCGATGTGGCTTACCAACTTGTCAGCTGACGACGTCTACACTCTATACAAGTGGCCACTGTGCTATGACACGCAGGATATTATACAAGCCCTCCAATTCCAAAATATGATACGACTCTGCTTTGCATTTGAATACATGTAGGAGTCATAAGAGAGGAGAAGTACAAGAAGTATGAGGAGGTTATGAAGAAGGTAAGACGATAGATAGATCTAGGTCCAAGGGGGAGTTTGTTGATACATATGTACCTAGATTTGGATCTTAATGTAATATGTCTTGAATGTCTTACGCTTATGTAATGCTTGGGTACTTAATGAAATGAGAATGTTTGGTTGTGATTTATAATGTTTAATATTTCATTAATGAGTTGTGTAACGCATATTGACTACATTATATAGGTTTGTGATTGTTTGAATTGATATGCATAATGTTATAATAATGAATACATTCAAACTTGCTTAAGTGAAGTTCTTATGCGTCCGAATGGACCATGCGCCCCAACAGTGGTCATGCGTCCGAATGGCCATGCGACTAAGTGTCTATGCGCCTAAATAGTCCATACGCCTGAACAACTTCATGTGACTGACTCAGTCGCACGACTGAACACTCTGTCGTGCGAATGGATCAACCGCATAGCTCAATCGCACGAATGAACCATACAAATGGTTCAGTCGCACGAATGAGTAACCCTAACCTATAAATACCACCTAATTTATAGAAAAACTTAAGCATTATACACACTTCGACTCCAAACGTACCCTAGCTGTCTAGAGACCTCTAAGATCATACTCCAAGTTCATAGATAGTAGTAGATCGATTCCTAATCGATTCTTAACATTAGATTCAATACATAATTGTTTCTACGTGCGTTCTCAGTGATTGGATCTTTGGGTGGTGTGTTAGTTATGTTATAACTGGTGGGCATGTTAATGTTTTAGATTCGCATGACTTGTATGATATTTAGTGGTATGATGATCTAAGTAATGCATTGGGTAATGTAGCACTTCATGTGATCCATTTGAATGTTAACCATGTATGTTATATGTTCATGTTTGCTTAATTGAATTATAACTCATGATGTCACCAACGGGTTAAACGGGTCAACTGGGTCAAACGTGTCTATTTTCTAAAACCTTGAGTCTTTGGTTGTGGTGTGCTTAGGGTTCCACATGTTCTTTGTTTACACGTACTTATGTACTTACATGATCTAGGTAACCTCTAAAGGTTGTCTGTCCACTCTTTCTCCCGAGTAAACCCTAAGTATTTGTTACGCATATTACGTGAGTTAATGCCCCACTCTTTACTTAATCTCTTTTGGGGGAGATAACATACTGGTAATTTACAAACGCTTTATATATTTAAGTTATGTATAATATTAATATAGTTTTGTTTATCATGGAAATGTCCTCACACTTTTGAATTGTTAATATTGAATAGCGGGGAAACTTGGGTAGTACTACTGGGTTGACGAGCCCCACCTGTGTGACTTGAGGTCAACCGGGTGCAATTTGTCCTAATGAACATTGTCACGACCTGATAAGTCATGACAGGAGGCAACAACTTATCACAGTCAGCTTCAATTGCGAAATCACTATGAATTAATATTTATTGTTAATAGATTACCTATATGTTACAATACACTACTTATATATCACAACTATTAAATTGTTTATATCTGAACGTCAACTTTTGAAATCACCAACCATTGCGTTGACATTTTTAGTATGTTATTCTCAGGTCGTTAACTCGGCTCACCATTAGGAGCACAACACGGGTCCAGCATGCATCCTAAAGCTTTAGTTCGTAGATACATTTGTTTTCTTTTATTCATGGGTTTTTAAACATTGGGATGGCGCATGGTTTGCCATATTATGCATTTTTATACTTTGGATTTGTCGTATTTACAAAACGCTTCCGCATAGTTTTCAAGTTTAAACTTTGGTTGATTTTATTCTAACGTTGGCATATAGAGTCGTTCTGGGTAACTATTGACTGTGATCCTGGTTTGTTCACACGCCTGCCGGTAAAACTTCGCACGTGGATTCTGAGGGTGTGACAAAAATGATGAATGCATGCATTAATGAATGAATGAAAGTATGAAAGGCTTGCAAGCAAACGTAAAGAGGTTCACACCCAATAAAGGGTGTTAGATCAATCGTGTATGGGTTAGCTACCCCAGAAGGATGCACACTAGGGCTTGATCCATGTCATTAAGCAAACGTATGGAGGTTCACACCCAAAGAATGGTGTTAGCTCAACTGTGTGCAGGTTAATTACCCCGGAAGGATGCATACCAGGGTCCAATCCTTGTGATTGACCATATGTATGAGACCCTTGCCGCTCACCCTAGGTAACTGGAGTCATCTTCGTGCACAATGTTCGGGGTATATGAAAGCCCTTAGGCCCAGTACCGGCTTTATGCATACGGTGGGGTGAAGCACATAGCATTGGTCCGAATGAAAGTAAAGATGTAATGACGAATGTACGAAATGAATGAACGAATGATGAAGATAATAATGCTATTATCTATGTGTATGTATGATGTCTGATCACATGCATAGTAAAGTATTTTTATTTTAAAACTAGAACTCACTCGGCAACACTGACTTTTTATGTATTTTCCAGTTGGCAGTTGAGCATTGCTGAGGATGGCGCGGGGCAGCTACTTGGCATTTTGGATGGCATTCTTTTGTTAATGTTTTTGCATTGTAATGCGAACAAATGAAAATGTGTAATGCATGTTTGTATTAATTTGCAAAAGTGTTCTTAATGAAATGAAAAGTTGTTTTGACGTTCTGCTGCGATGTTTTATGAAATATGAATGTAATTATATGTTTTATGATAAATGATTGGCCAACTATAAGCGTCCCGTGGATGGGGCCTTACATTTGTTTAGTTACTAAACGAACTTCCCGCCGAACAGTTCACAAACTATTCACTGAACGTTCATTTCATTTGCAGCCCTACTTACACTAAATAATTACCGAATTGATAATTTGAAAAATCATAAATACGTAGAATTGACCCTTAATATTTTGAATCCGATATTTTTTTAGTAGGATATATGTTACAATGTGATCTTAAGTAGAAATATATAAAAACCATGGATTAATCTTGTAAGTAAAAAATTACCTGAATCGTGATACGTTATACGTTTAAAAACACAAGAAGTAACCTATTAAACCTAAAACCATACCATTACTCCTTCAACACTAAATTATCATCAAAATAAGTTATATTTAAGAAAAACTTCCAAATGGGCCATCCGACAACCTCAAATAAGAAAGTAACTAAATATAACATCATAAAACGCATAAACCAAGAACAAGCTCTTGAAACCGTAAGAAAGATAAAATAGTATAAAAACTTAATTATTGCACTGGCCTAACCTTCTAAAAATCATAAAAACCATTACAAGTAATTATGATACAAAAATCCCAAACTCTAGGGTCAAAAATGTAAATCTAGAAAAGTTAAGGGACCAAACTAAAGTGTACAATCATAAGGGATGGGTTAATTAATCCTTGAATTAGGAGCCCTCACTATCAGTAGCATCCAAACCTTACAAACAACCGCGTGACTAACAACAGGTGAGTCTCATGTACTCCCTTTTTACTTTATAACTATTAGGGTGAAATACATACTCGTTGGTTATTATATTATGATTTTATTACATTATTGTGGTGCAATACTACCGGATATTGTCCCCGAACGGAGCACAATCATTAACTCTTTTAGGAGCCGCATGATTTGTGGATAGTACTATTTGGGAATCTCCTGCACACAATGGCCCCTTTATGTAGGAAAACCGTCCATTGAGATTCAATAATTGTTGTCACAATTAGTGCTTTTTAACCATGCTTAGCAGGGCACATTTAAGCCTAACATTATAGTGGTAATAGGGTTAGGGGATAAAATTCTAGCATTCGGGCGGGAAAGTCTAGGTCAGGATTGATTGTGATATATTCTATAGTGTATCATGGTACGTATATTATGTTTGTTATTATTACCAAATTCATTGAATATTAATCTGACATGAAAGGTAACATGTCATAAACTCATAGGCTCACCAACATTATGTTGACGTATTTTAGGTTTGTATTTTTGGTGACATGTAATTTACAAGTATCAAATGGATAGTTGCCGCTTTAGATGGACCCTTGGAGACTTAGCCATCGTCCTATCCACCTTTCCATTTATGAACAATTATTTTAATTTGTATTATTCGGATCTTTTAAACACTAAATCCTATGAACTTTTAGAATTTATATAATGATATGTTTGGGTCATTTATTTACCATTGCATTGTGATGATATCAGTTAGTCACGGCTAGACCCGGTCAACGACGTGTGACATTTGTTGTATTGTATCTGTGACACCCTACACATATCCCACATCGGCCGTGAATAGGAGATATTCCTGGTTCATAAGGAATGACTGGCCTCTAACATCAACAACGCGACGCATTTTGGGCGTATTGGTTGTGGATGAGAGGAGAACTCCACAGTTAAGCGTGCTTAGGTGGGAGCAATCCAGGGATGGGTGACCACCCTAGAAAGTTTTCACCAGAGCAACCAAAAGCAAATCCGTGAGCTTTTCGTGGGCAAAGCGGACAATATTGTTGATGCAAGGGGCCAGGTGTGACAGATTGGTATCAGAGCCACTCTTGTGGCATTCGGGATGTGGGACACACCTCACCAAGAATGGTGGCTTCTCGGGCTTATCGAGGATGATGAGTCCAAACAGGGGGTGCTTGTGACACCCTACACATATCCCACATCGGTAGTGGACATGAGATATTCCTGGTTCAAAAGGAATGTCTGGCCTCTAACATCAATAACGCATTTTGGGCGCATTGGTTGTGGATGAGAGGAGAACTCCACAGTTAAGCGTGCTTAGGTGGGAGCAATCTAGGGATGGGTGACCTTGTTAGGGATCGTGTACTCGATGAATACTAACAGATTTACGCGTATACCGAATCAAATAGTGCGGAATCCTATTTGATTGGCGATCCAATCAGTGAGAATGCACAAAGATACAGTTATGTATTGAATCTAAATGTTAAGAATCGATTGGCAATCGTTGTACTGCAATCTTTGAAGTTGGAACAGGTTACTAGAGGTCTCTGGACGGCTAGGGTACGTCTGGGTATCAAGATATTCGAAGTGTATTTTTTTCCATGAATTAAGTGGTATTTATAGGTTAAGGTTTCTCAATCGTGCAACTGGACCATTTGCATGGTTCAGTCATATGATTGAGTCATGTGGTTGATCCATTCGCACGAGTGAGTGTTCAGTCGTGCGACTGAGCCAATCTCATGTTTCAATCATGTGACTGATCTAGTCTCTTGGTTCATTCGTACGACTGGTTCATTAGCATGAAGTTCATGCGTATGGTCCATTAGCATGGGCCAATCACATGAGAACTTCACATGATTAAGTTTGAATATGTTTCATAGTCATTAAATGATTTAGATAGTCTTTAAACAACCACAACCTATATAGTCAAGTCAATAAGCGTTATTACATACCAATCAATGAAATATTCAACATTAAGCACAACCACATATTATATTTCAATAAGTACCCGTACAATTAGAATTACATAAGTGTAAGACAATACAAAGATATTACATTAAGATCAGAAACTAGGGACACATGTATCTACAAACTCCCCCTTGGACCTAGTTTCATCTAATGTCTTACATCCTTCATAAGTTCCTCAAACTTTTTGTACTTCTCTTCTCTAGTGACTCCAGCGTGTATCTCAAAAGCAAAACAGAGTCTTATAACGTTCTGAAATTGTAGAGCTTGTACAATATCTTGAGAGTCATAGAATACTGGCCACTTGTACAATGTATAAACATTATCTGCAGATAAGTTTGTAAGCCACATAGGGTCAAACACCCTGATGGTTTCCATTACACCATTCTCATTCCAAACTATGACCGACTCTCCTGTCCTCCAATCATAGTACCACCATTTGAAGTATGGAGTGAAGTCCTATGGCATCTCCCGTAGAGGGATCTTTGACATTGTGCGCGGAGGACTCCACTTCAGCACTATTTTTGGTTTCTAGTTATGGGATCAACCTCATACCGTCTGACATACCTCGTTGGCTGTTGAGGTTTGAAGTTGACGCATCTGGTGTGGTACTCTCCTTTAAGAGCAGTCTCAAACCAGCCTGACACTTTCCTTGGGTCAGCGTATAGCAATTAACTTTGCTAACTGGTTCAGCTCATATCCAGGAAGAGTCTTCAAGTCATGCGGGAACCTAAAATACTTAATCCCTTTCTCACGTTTAACTGCATAAACATTGAGATCTTCAAAATACGCCCATGCTATTTTTCTGCTCGACACCTTTTGATGTTTCTTCACTTTATATAGCTTGGTGTAGGCAGTTGATGTTGAAGCACCACCTTGGGCTCGTATTTCTTCAAAGCATGCTGCCCACTCAGCCTTTCTGATATTAACTCTGACTCTGCTTTCATTCTATCCAGAGTCTCAAAAGTTTCACTGACAAGGTTGTCTCCCAATTGGGAACGACATTACCTTCAATGTCAGTGTACTATGGATAGTGTTGGTCAGTGACATCTTCTATCTCGATCTCATCAACGTCATTGAGCTCATCGTCACATTCAACTTAGACTGTTGGAGCATCTATCACGATCTCATCTGGATTGAGTCGGAAAATTTCTGCAAGTTGCTCGTCTGTGAGATCATGAATTATCTCCTTGTTTAGGAGTGTAATTCACTGACAATACCCTGCAGATCAAGAATCATCGTGAGCTGAGTCTTGATCTGTTGGAGGGGAGCAACATCATATTCATCTCTCTGGAAGTTTGGATTTGCTTGATTTAAAAACATGTAACATATCAATCATTAGTTAATAATCAAAACAGAAAACATCAACATTAAATATAAACATTCATTACATTAATTTGATACAAGATTCAAATACATATGATTTAAATAACATAAACAACTAAGTATTACTCTTGTCTTGTATCATATGCTCCTCTGCTGACGGGGCTAAAGTGGAGGCACCTTGGTCTTGAGTCCTTTTGCTCCTCTTTTCACTTGCATATGTGGCATCCGCTGCAGATGTATCCTCATCATCATCATCAACATCATCATCAGCATCATCACCAGCATCAGTATCATCTCCTTGCTCATCACCATTATCATCATCACTGTCATCATCATTACCATCATCTCCATCTTCCTCTTTTATCTTTAGTGGCTCCTCTTTAGATCCTTTGCGCCTCAGCATGATGGTCTTGTTAGTAGTCTCCAACTCATCTATCCTTTTGGCTGATTGGACATGTTGCTCCTGGGGTTGAGACACCTCTGAGCTCTGTGCAGAAATCTGTTGTGTCTGCTGCTCAATCAACTGAGCCTGCTGAGACATCTGCTGAGATTATGCAGCCGTAAGATCTACTAGCTGACGAATCTGGGCAGTCTTCTCGTCGTCGGCTACCAACAGCTTCAGCACCATACGATTAAGTGTCGAGAGTTGTTCCTCTACCCCACTAGGAGGCAGAGAGGGTCCAGACGGGAAAGATGGGTAAGATGACGGTCCTGCTGGGTGGCTAGTGGTGGTGGTGGTGGCAGTGGTAAAGATTTTGGGTGGTATAGATGAAGGTGGTGGTGGGATGGTGAAGATTGGGGGGTGATAGATGAAGGTGGTGGTGGAGTGGTGAGGATTAGGGGTGGTATAGATGAAGTAGATACTGTGGTGGATGGGATGGTAGTAGTGGGGGAGTGGTGGAGAGGTGGTAGTAGTGGTGGTGGTGATGAAGATCATCTTCTCTTCTTCTTCTTCAACCCGTGGGGCTGAGCCATCCTTTTCTCCTCGATCCCCTCGAGGTGGATGCTCCCCCTGGAACATGCTGGACTGATTAGGAGCAAAAGTAGGATCAGTGTCAGCTTCCCCAGATTCGCCAGGGCATCCACCAACCTCCCGATACCTCGGTCGGTGACAACCACCTAACTCCCCACAGTGCGGGTTAGGGGCTCCTCGTCCGTCTCCTCCTCATCATCAAGATGAAAGTCCTGATGGAACCCTACAGCCTCTGCTCCACCTTGAGTGGATGCTGGAGATGCTATATTAGCAGTGGGGGCCCTCGGTTGATTGGGCCCTGCATCTCCACCATCACCGTTGTCGTCGTCATCGGAGTCGTCTTCAGGTAGCTCTAGCTGCTCGACATCCGAATCACTGTCTACGTAGTCCACCTTGGCCAGATGGCCTATAAGTCTTTACCGGGGGCTTAACCTGCTTCCCCGGTATACCTTATACAAACAGCGTCGTATCATCCATAATCTCTAATGCCACAGTGTTGTGGCTCTCCTTTGGCAGTGTGGGCAGTTTCTCATCAAAGATCATCTATAAGAACCTAGGGTACATGCAGAAATCCCCTTTGCCCTTCGCCTCCAAGTTCTCTATCAAAAAAGAGAAGATCATGCTAGAAAAGCTGAAAGGGTGGTCAGCACCAGTGCCAGTAGGCATTCTAAATCTGGTCTGATAGGTCATCGAACCCACCCCTTCATGACGCCAGGCACTTGAGGATGACGTGTGCCAAGTACTTGTACTGGGGACACAGGTTGCTCTTGTTGAGCACCCCTGCATTGATATCCCCAGCGTACTTCATCCTCATGAAGCACCCTCTCACCGTCAGTGGGTGAAGTCTGTTGGGGTGGTCTGTATCATCTCCCAACCCAAGTACACGCTGAATGTCTTCAACAGTGATCTTTGTATCCAATCCAAAGATAGAACTCCTTATACAGTACGGCTCACGTGATCGATCAACCGATGCATTCTCCCAGAAGGCCTGTTGTATAAACCTGTAGGGGGTGCATGGTGTAGATATCGCCTTGTGGATCCTTGATCGCTTGAGGAAAGCGATGATCCCTGCAAACTCGACACCATTCCGAGTTGTGGAGTCTAAGTGAGCACAGATGTTGTGCTTGGGGTTGATGGACCACTTGTCTGCCACCAATCTATAACACAAAACACATAAACATTAGCTAATCACACGACACAAATCAGTTCTAATTAACTTGGTTGAATTCATTCCGGTTCATTCATGTGATTGAACCATGCGACTGTGTTCAGTCGATTGTCCTGGCATGCGACTGGATTCAGTCGGTGACTGAGTAGGCGACTGAGTTCAATCGGTTGACTGAACCTGTGATTGGTTCAATTGGCCGACTGAGCTCATTCGTATGAGCCATTCGGCCGATTGAGCCATTCGATCAGCTCAATCGTGCGATTGGAGTTCATCCTGACGTCCAGTCGCATGACCCACTGTTTGGTCGACTAAGATTCGAATTTTAACCAATTCTTGAAATTTGACGTCATGTAATGGTTCTTTAGACTCACAATCACTTAACTAATAACCTAATAACTTTAATTTCAACATTTTACTCAGTTTAGTTAGGTTATTTATCGAGTAAATGGTTCAGTTCTTGTGTGGGTCAAGATTCTTAAAATTAGGGCACCATTTCATCAGATTTCTGTGAGATATCATCACATTGTACCTGTATAACAATCCACCATCATCAGAATATCAATAGGAGTCAGAAATTTTGGTCTAATGAAATTTAGGCAGGGTAACGGTAGTATGTGCGATATGAGGGCGATTAGGGGGTGATGAGTTGAATGCGATCGACTGTGGCCCTATTTATATTGAATCTGATTTCAATCGGCCGACTGGACTCATTCGCTCGGTTCATTCGGGCGAATGGACTTTAGTCGTGCGATTGGCTTAGTCGATTACATTCAGTCGGCCGACTGGACTTCAGTCGGGTGTCTAACTCATTCGCACACTTTCATTCAGTCAAATGGCTCATTCTGATAAGCCATTTGGGTGAATGGTACATACTCATGTGCCATTCGGCTGTTTAGTGCATGAGTATGGTCCATTCGCAAAGTAGGTCCATACTCATGGTCCCGTCGTGCGATTGGATCATACTCATGATTTTGACTTTATGACCATTTCTTACTTAACCCTTTTTTAACTTTTGATTAAACTTTATGTGCATTTGATCATCTCAGGCATGATGATCTTAACTTGAAAAACTTTTAACCACCTCAGACGTGATCCTTTTAAACAAATTTGTCACCTCAGACGTGACTGATTTTACTGTTGAAAAGCACGTGTGATCACCTCAGACGTGACGCTTTTAGATGATTAACTCCCATACTAAATTCCATGACGTATTCTGATATTAAACAAACTGAATTGACTAAATTGAAATAAAATAAAAGACTTAAACTAAAATACAAAACTAAACTTGTTTTTGACTTTTTGAGTGAGGTATAAATCCTAAGATAGAAATGGATTCGGTTCCAGAATAGGCAGCTTCAATTACTTTTGACCATAACTGGACCAATTCAAATTGGAATTATACAGGCAAGTCAAATCATTTGGGACATGTTATCAACACCTTTTGATTCTCAATTCTTGTTTTTCATCTAGAGTCGTTAGCAAGTTTAGGAAATTATACTAGTACTATTAGATCTCACCTTGATTTGAACTTTCAAGAATTGAAACCACGATGATTGTCAGTATACTGGTCCTCTTAAATCCATACACAGACTTTTGACACAGATTAGTAATAGTTTAGGTTTGATTATTTCAACAGCATTTGTGGATCCCACACTTATATGGTAATCAACATTCCTCAGGAGATTTTTGAGCGGTCTCAGGTAATTTTCAAGAAGAAACTATTCTTAGAACTTTCAGAGAGAAGCCAAGCCTCAGGTCAGTGCTACCGCACAGCAGAGAGGCGGCAAACAACAATGAAGTCTAGAATATATAGGTTATGCTTATCCTTAGCTCAGTGCCACCACACAGTAGAGAGGCACATAGCCTATCTTCTTGTTTAAGCAATTTTAATCTTTTTGCATAGTTCTCACCAACAACATAAGTTATTAGTTTGATTTCTTTTGCTTATATTTTGGTCTTACGCGCACATTTGTGGCGTTTAATCTGCTCGTCACCCTTTATTGGAATTTGTTGATTGTGTTAACCAGGGATAAGATGTTAACCCACAGCTTGTTAAATAACTTAGTTTGTTCTTGAGATCACCAATAAGGTCTAATCATCTATTGTGTTGAATCTACCAACATATCATCTGTGGTCAAACAACCTCTAGGTCTTCTTTCTTTGTGTTACCTTAGTAGTAGCTAGTCTTGCTATCATTTTTCCTTTTATATTGCTCAGACTACACAGACTTATATTTAGAACTTCGCATCTTATTTTATTTAATCTTTTAAAGTCCCAAGTGATTTGTACCTATGCACTATCATTTTCCAAAGTCATTGAATCGGTATCACATATACGATCTACTTTCTATCAGGCAGCCTCTCCTACTCCCTCGTTTTTTTTTGTTAATGTTACTAACTGACCTATTCTCCCCCTAAAATTCTAAAACCGTAACCAATTTACGCCTTTTAGGATTTTAATAAGCAATAGAATAACATTAATGTAATTAAGCTACTTAAAAAATAAAATTAAATTAAAATAAAAAGAAAATTGGACAATACGCATCGGACTACACATGGTCATAATCGGGAATTACATCACTTTTTTTTAACACCGTTGACCTCTACCAGATATAGAAAACGTGGTTTGTCAAAAGCTTTTGTATAGAGGTCAGCACGTTGAAAATTAGTATTTATTTTAATCACATAGATTAAGTTCTTTTCAAAGCAATCACGTATAAAGTGATATTTTATACCGATGTGTTTGGTCTTAGGATGTTGGACCGGATTTTTAGTTACTGCAGTCGTGGCAGAGTTATCAACAAAATAGAAGTAGAAGAGAATTCAAACCGTAGTCCCGCATTTGTTGTTGAATCCATATGATTTGTGAATAGCAACTTGCAGCAACAACGTATTCGGCTTTACAGGTTGACAAAGCAACCGAGGTCTGCTTCTTACACTGCCATGTCACTAATCTCCTCCCAAAGAATTGACATCCTGCTGATGTAGACTTGTAGTTCATCTTGCAGCCACCGTAATCCGAGTCACTATACACTGTCAGCTCGAAGTCATCGTCATGAGGATACCACAACCCAAGTGTTGGAGTACCCTTCAGATAATGAAAGATCCTTTTGACCCCTATCAGATGGTTAACTTTTGGCTTTGCCTGATATCTTGAATATAAACATGTCGCATACATGATATCAAGTCTTGAGGCAGTGAGGTACATGAGAGATCCAATGATACCTCGGTACATAGTGGCATCAACCAGATCGCCATTCTTGTCGGGTGCTACATCACGATTTGTAGCAAGTGGAGTCCCAGCTGCAGAAGCATTCTCCATGTCAAACCGACTAAGGATATCTCCTACATACTTGGTCTGATGTAGGAAAATCCCTTTTGGTGTCTGATCCACCTGTAACCCGAGAAAGAATTTCATCTCTCCCATGGCACTTATCTCAAACTCAGCCTTTATTACTGCTTCAAACTCTTTACATAGATCTTTGTTCTTTGAACCGAAGATTATGTCATCAACATAGATTTGAACAAGCAGTAAATCTCCATCCTTTTCTTTTATGAACAGTGTACAGTCAATGACCCCTCTGCGAAAATCGTGTTTTACAAGGTGAGTCGAGAGTTTCTCATACCCGGCTTTGGGAGCTTGATAAAGCCCATATAGAGCCTTATCGAGTTTGTAAACTCTGTCCTGATGATATGGATCCTCAAATCTCTCGGGTTGACTGACATACACGGTCTCTCTTATTTCACCATGAAGGAAAGCACTCTTCACATCAAGTTGATAAACTTTAATTTTCATATAAGATGCATAGGCAAGGAAGATGCGGATTGCTTCCATTCTTGCCACGGGTGCAAACACTTCATTGTAGTCAATGCCCTCGACTTGTCGAAATCCTTGGACAACAAGTCGAGCCTTGTTTCTGATGATCACGCCTTGATCATCTTTCTTGCATTTTAAGACCCACTTTGTGCCAATGACCTTAGCACCTTTAGGTCTATCCACCAGAGTCCATACACCTAACTTCTTGAATGAAGAAGTTCTTCTTGCATGGCACTCACCCATGCCTCATCATTCAGGGCTTCACTAACATACTTTGGCTCAAACTGAGACACAAAGCAACGATATGCACCGTCATGAATGTAACCCTTTTCCATCACTGAGGCATAATCAGCTGAATACAACTGATTTCTGGTCTGAACTCCTGACTCACATCTCCAATGACATTATCCAAAGGATGATACACATTTAGTCGTGAACCAGGAGTGGTTGGAACAACGACCTCAGAATCAAGATTATGAACATTCGGTTCAGTATCTGAGACGGTAGGAGTCTGAGGTTTCGAAGATGCAGAGGCATCATTGCCAGATGCTTGTGGACTATCGGTAGGGGGAACCTGTTGCTCCTGATTGTTCTGATCAGTCTCCATGGCTTCTTCATCAAAGGAAGAGTCACTATCTACAAATGCTCCCCTTGAGTTGGAAGATGAATCGCCTTGTAGGCCAGATGATGTAGATTCCTGAGCTGGTGTGTTTAGAACATCATACATCATCTTTGTAGCTAACTCATCATCAGAAGTGGAGAGTGGTATGTTGAAGGACTTGAAGAATCCATCATAGTCGAAAAAGAAGGCAGGTCATTTTCCAGCAGGTGGTGTGGTGTATCGCTGAACATCAACATTACACCATACTTCTACCTGGCCCGTTGAGTTGTTGTAGACCCTCTTGTTCGGTATGTTGTATCCTAGAAAGATACCTTCATCAGCTTTCTCGCTGAATTTCCCTTCTTGAGTCTTCTTCAGTAGGGTGCACGGAGCGCCAAACGGCTCGAGATACTCTAGATTAGGTTTACGTCGTTATAGTAGCTCGTAGCACGTCTTCCCATGGCGTTTGACTACTAGAACCCTATTTAGAGTATAACATGCATTTGCAACTACTTCATTCCAGAATTGAATAGGCAGTTTTGAGTCTGCTAGCATTGTCGGTGTCGTCTCTATCAAGCTGTGATTCTTCCTTTCAGCAACAACGTTCATCTGGGGAGTGTAGGCAGAAGTGAATTGATGCACAATTCCTTTTTCCTTGCAGTAAGCCTCCATCCATTGATTCTTGAACTCGGTTCTGTTGTCTGAGCGCACTTGATGTACCTTCAACTTGTATAGGGACTCCAGAGTAGTTACTAACTCCTTGAATGACTCAAATATTTCTGATTTGGATTTCAGAAACATCACCCAAGTGAATCTTGAGTAGTCATCAGTAACTACATAGCAGTACAAGTCGCCTGCGATGCTTCTTGTACTGACTGGACCAAACAAATCCATGTGAAGAAGTTCAAGAGGAAGTTCGATAGAGTGAACTTTCTTTTCCTTATGAGCCTTCTTCTTCTGTTTACCCTTCTCGCACGCAACACAGAAATCCGGAAGTTGGAAGTTTTTGATGTTAACTCCCCTTACTAGATCATTCTGGATCAAGTGATTCATCTTCCGTGGATTAATGTGTCCCATTCTCCTATACCAGGAGATAGATTCCTTCTCAATAGCTTTTGACAAGAAGCACTGAACTTCGTGATCCGTTGTGGAGTCCTTTGATAGATCCAAGACATAAGTTTCTTATATCTTGATGCAGACATTAATACTTGATCCTCCGGGATGACGTAGTCCTTTGTCAGGACATAGCACTTCTTGTTGTCAAACACTACCTTAAAGTCTTTATCACAAATTTGAGAAACAGAAAGCAAGTTATTCTGAAGTTGTTGAATGTAGTTTACCTTGTCAAACTTCACTTTCTGATTACCTACTTCCCCTTGAGCTGTGATGTACCCACCTTTGTTTCCAGCAAACAAAACGTGACCTACTTTTATATGTTTGACGTTTGATAAGTGATCCTTGTTCCCTGTCATGTGCGTGGATGCTCCGCTGTCTATAATCCACTTGTTGGTTTCAGCACTATATCGAACACCCTGCACATTCAGTTTGAAAACATTAGTTCAGGTTAGGGACCCAAGCCTTCACTAGCTTGGGTTTCCCAGAGGCATCACACATCATAAATGTTACCCATTGACCATTCGAGGGTGAGGGAAGCTCAGATGTCTTCTTGTTCTCATTATCAAACAATGAGGTTGATTTTTCATTCCATAAGCCAGCTCTGTGTAAGGCATGTTTATGATAAACAGACGACTGGCTAATGTGTTGAACTTTGGGTTCACTATCTCTTTTAGGTGGCGTCAATGGGTTCCTTTTAAAAGAGCTAGATTTTTGGTCAGGGAGTTCAACTTTCCTCCTCGGTGTCTGATAGTAAGGACAGTGAGATGCAATGTGTCCATACTCTCCACAATTGTAGCAAGCTCTGCTTTCGACTTTACGATTTAACTGTTTCTATGGAGATGTATCTGACACCCGGGTGACCTTACTGTGTTTTGGTTTTAACTCTGATTGTTTAGATGTTTTATCTGGTTTAACAAAGTTAATTGCTTTAACAGTTTTAACATCTTTTTCTTTTCTATTTTCTGGACTTAGACATGATGCACGTGATTGGTTAACATTATTGGTCCTTTTAGGTTCAGATTTGACAGTTTTTGAACCAGACTTAATACTAACCTTTCCAACTCTTTGTCCAGATTAATACAAGGCATTTTACCTTTTGCCTTTGAAGTGACCTCCTTTTGTTTAGTGCCAGATTCATTTGATGAACATGTGGAATCTGGATCACTTACAAGAGGAGTAGACACCACATGATCTTTGATTGGATTATTATTAATTGGTTTACATTTTGTGTTCATTAAGATCTCATGTGGTGGTGGGACCACTTTATAACCCAATCCCTCCCCGTTGTTTCTCTCTCTCACTAAGTTTTGGACTATGTGTGAAGAACTAGTCCAACTATACAGTTTTTGTTTTAGGGAATTAACTTCTACTTCTAAAACTGCTTTTTGCTTCTTAGTGTCCTCTAGGGAGTTTAGATAGTACCTAATGTCATTAGCTTGGTTAAAGGCTACAACTTCTGTTTCCCTAAGTTGTTTTTTCAAAAGGTCTATCTTTTCTTTATAACTATGCTCATTTTGTTTTATAACTCTATTAGCCTCAGTGCATAGTTCTAGGTCCTTTAATAAGTTATTATGATCTAATAACCTTGAAAATTTTAAATCAATGCTTTTCCTAAATTAACTACAGTCAGAACAAGCATGATTAGTAAAGAGTTGGTCAGTAGTACTTACCTAAGCGGTTTCTGAAGAATCAGCCATCCATGCAGAATCTGATGTTTCTGGAGCTGGTGATTCTGATGTTGTTGTAGTACTCCCTTCTTCAGGCAGGTAGGTGACCACTGATACAGTTTCTTCTGATGTTGACATCGCAAGTTCGACTGCTATCTCTCCTTCACTAGAAGAATCATCATCGATATCCTCCACACTAGCGATATTGGATTCTCTCGGTGAGACAACCGAAAGCTCCAGTCTTGTCCTTCATCATCATGAGCAGTCAAGGCTTTGGGATCCTTGCTTGATGAAGTAGGACTGCTAGTGGGTTTCTCCTGACGGTTGAAGGAGGAGAAAGGATTTCCATTGCCAGTCTTCTTTGGCTTCACGCACTCTCTTTTGAAGTGCCCTTTCTCACCACAGTTGATGCAGGTTACCTTGGATTTATCAAAGCCGAAGGTAGTGTCCTTAGTGGCAATCAAATTTTGTCCGGTCTTTTTGACAAACTTCTTAGCTCTCCGGACTGCACTTGCCAAGGCCCACATTATGTCCATCCTCTCCAGCTCTGTCTCATCCACCTGCTCATAGTCCACATCTGCCAGGTGGCAGTTCCCAATCTTTCCAGCAATTAGTCTATCATAGGAGTGGACTACTGCAGCTAAGAGATCCATGTGCTCTTTAGCAACCTCAACTGTCATATTGCCGAAGTTCTCGGTCTTCAGCTTTGCTGCATTTGCTTCAGGTGCAATATATTGGGTACCAGACGACCCTGACGTTTCTGACTCTGAAGTAGAGGTTGGTGAAGGACCAGACGAGCTTGATACAAAAGCTGTCTGAGGAGGTGCTCCAGATGTTTTGGCTTAAGGAGTTGCGTTGTACAGTGTAGGATTTTGATCATATGAAGCCTTTTGAGCTCTGTAATTCATCCTCAGTTCTTCTTCTCTTAGTTTCAGAATGAAATCATTGATATCTAACTTTGTTCGCATACCATTCTGTCTGAGATTGGAGACAAACGACACCCATTTCTCCGGCAGCCCGTCTGCAAAGTTGGACACTTTGTCCTCCATTGACGTTGATACTCCATGAGTGTGCATCTCACTCATCAAGTGGTAGAATCTATCGATCACATCATTTAGGCTTTCTTTACCCGTCTAGGAGAAGTTGTCAAACTCCTTCTTTAAAGCCTTAGCCTTTATGGCCTTCAATGATGCATTTCCATCATACCGTTTCTCCAATGCATCCCAGAGCTTCTTTGCTTGTGCATATTCCGAGAATTGATGAAAAATATCCTTCGGAATTGACTGAGTAAGCAAAGCATAAACTTTCTTCTCTGCATTGTATTTCACCTTTTGTCTGTCAGTCATGCCACCAACGTTGTTTCCATTGTGGATATTCATCTAACGTGATTAGCTTTGGGGGTTTGTTTTCTCCAGTAGCAGTAAGTTTTGTATACGTGAGTCTCTCCCTGCTGTAAAGGCTGAATATTGGTCTTCTGTTGCTATTAACTTTAACTTTAAACCAACCTTTTGTATTAGTGAGAATGAAGTTATGCGATTGGGCTATTCGGGCGATTGAACTATGCGGATGGTTCAATCGTGCGACTGAACAAATGCAGATGACTCAGTCGGCCGAATGAACTAATATGGATGAACAATGCGAATAGGCTTCTCAGTCAGACGAATGGAAGTACGGCTGAGTCCAATCGTGCGTATGGGGAATGCGTATGACCTCACTCGTGCGATTGAGTCAATCGTGCAATTGAACCTGCTAGATTTCGAAAATTTCTAGGTTTAAGGTGTTTGAACGCAAAAACACGAATTTTTGCTAACCCTAATTGTCGTATGCCGGAAAAAACTTAACTTTACGATCAGGAGACGTCTAAAACCCGATTTGACACAAAAGATTGCGTTTTTGAGCGTAAAAACACAATTTTTATATCAAAGCGATTGAATCACACGTAAATCTAGAGCCAAAGCTCTGATACCACTTGTTAGGGATTGTGTACTCGATGAATACTAATAGATTTACGCGTACACCGAATCAAATAGTGCGGAATCCTATTTGATTGGCGATCCAATCAGTGAGAACGCACGTAGAAACAATTATGTATTGAATCTAAACGTTAAGAATCGATTGGCAATCGATCTACTGCGATCTTTGAAGTTGGAACAGGTTACTAGAGGTCTCTGGATGGCTAGGGTACGTCTGGGTATCAAGATATTCGAAGTGTCTTGTTTTTTCACAAATTAAGTGGTATTTATAGGTTAAGATTTCTCAATCGTGCGACTCGACCATTTGCATGGTTCAGTCGTGCGATTGAGTCATGCGGTTGATCCATTCACACAACTGAGTATTCAGTCGTGCGATTGAGCCAATCTCATGTTCCAATCATGCGACTGATCCAGTCTCCTAGTTCATTCGTACGACTGTTTCATTAGCATGAAGTTGTTCATGCGTATGGTCCATTAGCATGTGCCAATCGCATGAGAACTTCACATGATTAAGT